>VSDK01009485.1:241871-267497 GCA_009767595.1 Symbiodinium kawagutii
CGACGACGCGTTCAGCGGATGCGTGGACAGCAGCGGGGTGGGACACCGCTAGATGTGGGCTAAGCTGCTTGGTTGGGGCCCGGTTGACATGGTGAACTGAGCCCGTCATAAGGGAGCTGAATGGTAGCTGAGTCAAGCCCGAAGCAACTATGGCTTCATGTCACCAGTTGCTTTCGCAGAATGTTGTGATCAATCATCAAGCTGGAGGAGTTGCGAGTGATTTGAGTAAGAGATGGTGCTGAAAGGCTTGCCTGTTTGGGGATAGGGCTATCATGTGTTTTAAAAAATGTGCGAAACAAATCCAACATGACAAGAAGGGGAACCTAAGCTGCTGGAGAGGTCGAGGTTTCGCACAGGCCCTGGCTGGGAAGGACTAATCATGACCAACAGAAATCGAGGGATATCTCTGACATCACCAGCAATAACAGTGGTATGTTACGTTGGCATCAGGAGCTGATCCACGTTGTCTGAGATGGTTCGTCCCAGTGATTTCAAGCAGGTTAGTTCGCTCCGGCGTCTCATAGGTGGAAAGTGACATAGACACTGCAATGCTGGGGTTAGATGAGGGGCTTCCTAGTGAGATACTCTCAGGGTCCATGCTTGTTCCCAGCAAAGACAGACTTGGTTGCTGGCAGTTGCATGAGTGAGTTGGATGCTCCACACATGTCAAAGCAAATCCCGTGGTACCAAATGCTACTTCGGCAGATCATACTGGGAGATTCACAAGCATCAACTCAGTCAAACTCACACCTGTCACAAATTGCTGACATTTTACATGCTGTTTGCCTAAATTGCTGTGGATCACATGCCGTGTGTGTGTGTCATTCCTTGTGTGTCATTCCTTGGCGATTTCTTCTTGGCAACTGGTTTGGTGTCACAACTCTTGGATGAAACCGTGCAGCCTGATCCGCAGCGAAACTGAAAAAATATCTTTTGAGCAGTCATGAGAATGCTTCAGGCAAGAACCTGTTGGTGGTTTGACATTCCTCTTTTTTGCATCAAGCCCGATCTCTACACGGGCTGGAAACATGTCTAATCAAACAGGTCTAACCACCTATTTTGGTTGGTTAACCACTGAGATTCCTAACCCTATCATTAACTACTATAATCACTGATAAAACATGGGTGCTTCTCAAAATCGGGGTACCCCCAAATCAGCAAATTTAATCCTTTAGCAATAAACCAATCATTTTTTGGGGTTCTCAATTCCAAGCAACCCTCACATGTTCAAACACCAGCCATGCTTAACCCACGTCCCTTCAACGGCTCTATGCCTGAAGTGCACAGGGCGTCTGTACATGAAAACGCGCAAACTCGTCGCCAGTTTTCGCTCCTGCACATGGAAGGATAGCATCACGAATGTGGAATTGATGGTTCGTTGGGAGGTTCCGGGATAGGGGACCCAAAAAATAGATGCTAGCCATAGGGGGCACCCAAAATGGTTGGTTTGTTACTACAAATGGCTAATAAAGGATGATTTGGGGGTACCAGTATTTTGAGAAACTACCAAATGATACTTAATCACTGGTGAATTTATGGTTAGATGATGGTGAATTGGGGGTTGATTAAAGAGGTTAACCATCAATTCGCCATGACCTAACCAGGAAACCCTGGGATCTTCTATGATAGATAGGGTCAACAATTTGGTTTACTAGGGTGAATAGTGGTTGACTATTGATGAAGGAGGTTCACGCGAAGCATCCTGGGGAAGGCAAAAGGCATGGATTGGTGTACCCTGAAATTCACTTGGGATTTGTTGGGCATGTGCTGTGGATTGGCCATCAGTCTGTAAATGTCTTGATGCTTAATTGAAGGTGAATTGATAGTTGAGGTTAACGGAAAAAAAAAGTGTCCTTAAGCCATCATTAGTATCAATTCGTGTCACTGGTTAAATAGTGGTTAATAATGGCTCCTCCATGGTTGATGGTGAATAAATGGTTACTCTGCATTGATCTTATTGTGAATTTATGATCATGATTACCATCTGGTAAAACTGACCTAGCTGGAAAACCCACATGTTTTAAAGGAAATCCTGGGATATCAGCTATATGGTCAGGATTACCGCTAGCAATATCAATCCTGCCATAGCTGGAAAACCATCAGCTATACACTAAGTGGTGGATTTTCCACTGCCCGGTCGGTTTACCAAAGGAAAATTCACGGTGCAGGCCCAAGAGCTGGACAAAATGGGGATGCAAAGGCCGGTACGTAGCCAAGGCCGCCTCGGCCGGTGGGTCATCACCCGACCCAGAAAAATTGCCTTCATAAATTCGTACCATCCCTACAGGGATCTGGAATGAACTGCAAGGGTAGGCGAACTGGAAAGCTTTTCCAAGTCAGCTGCGGCCGCTCACGACATTCGGAAAGTTTACTTAGCCACCCACAACCTGAGCAACCGTTTGCCATTCATTGACCGTTATGAACAATGAGCAAACCGTTCATCAGCGATTTTCAACCATCAATTAACCATGAATTCGTCATCATCTCGGTTCTTACATCTCAGTAAATAGAAAACTCCTCGATTTCAACCAAAAGATTTGTTCATCAAATCACACATTCATCAACCATGAATTAAGCAGTAGATATATCCATCAACTAAGCATCATTAATCATTGCCAAGCACTATCAAGTATTACTTTACCTTTACTTGACCATGAAATAATCAAACATCCAACTCCTAAAGTTTGGCTATCATCCCCCAATTCATCATACACTACCCTGTTGTTTGATGATTGTCCCCTATTAACCATGATTCTTGGCAATGGTCCCCTATTGTACAACCAACATAATGCCCTACTGAAAAATCATCTCATCATCAATTGTCCACTATTTTCTAGCCACTATAATCCCCCGAAAAGAATCCGTATATACCTTTTAATCCCCTTTGAAAATCGTTATGTTCCTTTATCATGACCATTGAATTCAACTACAAACCATTATCCATATAACCATGATTGTCCATATAACCATGATTACCCCGTCCAGAAACGCTATGATTGTACCATATGTCATGATTTAACCATGAGTATCCCCTATAAAAACCATTACAGATCCCTAAAAAAACCTTATGATTGTTTTGTCAGCCCTACACAAACTATTGTTGATGGAATACATTGTAACATCTATTGTTCATAATGATCCCCTACAATCATGGTCTCAACTGGAAAAACATTGTTATGCAACTGAGAATGGTATCTTATTAATTATTGTTATGATCAGTCCTTATCTATTGATGATCCCCATCCACTGGTACCAACTCATGGCATCTCACCTCTCCTTGGGTTCCAAGGCGTCAATGGCGTTCTGCAGTTTCTGCTCGTTGCGGTGGATTTGATCCGTGGACTCCCCTGGAAACCGGTTTCGAGTGCGGCGGCCGGCTGAGCATCAGTGGAGTGCATCAATGAACCATGAACGAAGCATCTATATGGTGGTTTCTCAAAATAGGAGACCCAAAAAAATGGTTGGTTTATTGATATAATGGCTAAGAATGGATGATTCAGGGGTACCCCTATTTTGAGAAACCACCATATATTGTGGATTAACATTATTCGTAGGGGACAATAACCAACAAGAAGGCCAACAGATGGTCGTTTCTCACACGATGGCTCACAAATATGATGACTTAACAACCACAGGATTATTAAACTATGCGGCAAATATGGCTCTATTGAGAAAATATGGCTCTACCGATGGGGCAATTCTGGCTCTACAGATTCATGATTTTTCATCCACTGATTAGTGGTTGGTTAAATGCGTAACTATGATTCATCCATCGATTGATTAATGGCTAGTCAAGTACTGGACCATAATTCATCCACTAAAAACATCGTTGTTCATGGTTCCTGAAAACAGGCGAACAATCATCACTGGATCACCATGATGAGTTGATTCACTCTGAAAATTATCCATGCTTCATTGACCACAATGATCATTACCCAAGCATCATTGTGGTTAATAATACTTGTAATTCATGATTATACTTAGGATTATTGTTGATTGCTATTGACAACTGATTGATGATAATCAATAATGGATACACAAAAAAAAAAATACTGTACTTCGTGTGATCCCCCCCCACCATCGCATAAAAATCTGACACAGGTCTATCTGGCATAGTTTGTGGTTTTCTATCTGGCATAGCTTTTGGCATTCTATCTGGCATAGCCTTTGGCATTCTATCTGGCATAGCTTTTGGCATTCTATCTAGCAAAGCTTTTGGCATTCTATCTGGCATAGTTTTTGGCATTCTATCTGGCATAGCTTTTGGCATTCTATCTAGCAAAGCTTTTGGCATTCTATCTGGCATAGCTTCAGGCATTCTATCTGGCATAGCTTTTGGCATTCTATCTGGCATAGCTTTTGGCATTCTATCTGGCAACGCTTTTGGCATTCTATCTGGCATAGCTTTTGGCATTCTATCTGGCATAGCTTCTGACATTCTATCTGGCATAGCTTCTGACATTCTATTTGGCATAGCTTTTGGCATTCTATCTGGCATAGCCTTTGGCATTCTATCTGGTATAGCTTGATGCATTCTATCTGGCATAGCTTTTGGCATTGTATCTGGCATAGCTTCTGACATTCTATTTGGCATAGGTTTTGGCATTCTATCTGGCATAGCTTTTGGCATTCTATCTGGCATAGCTTTTGGCATTCTATCTGGCAAAGCTTTTGGCATTCTATCTGGCATAGCTTTTGGCATTCTATCTGGCAAAGCTTCTGACATTCTATCTGGCATAGCTTTTGGCATTCTATCTGGCATAGCTTTTGGCATTCTATCTGGCATAGCTTCTGACATTCTATCTGGCATAGCTTTTGGCATTCTATCTGGCATAGCTTTTGGAATTCTATCTGGCATATTATTTGGCATTCTATCTGGCATAGCTTTTGGCAGGGGAGTTGAGGTCCGGCAGGGAACAATGGGCGTGGATGATCGTGGTTGAGGTCTGGCGAGGAGGAAGGAGAAGGAGGAGAAAGAGGCAACTAACATAAAATCTAACAACCCTCGCCTGGCAGGTGGCGAAAAAACATAGTGCATAATTAATAACAATAATTGGTTGATAATAATCAGAGCTGCCTATTATACTCAGGATCATAATCAACAAAAAACAAAAAACAACAACAAAAAACTCTGGTAAACTGACTAGTATTATAACACAATACTCCGGTAAACAACACAATACTCCGGTAAACTAATGGTTGACAATAATCATATTTGGCAGTGGGTCAAAACTCTGTACCCCTGGTTCCCCTATCATTCACCATTGTTTTCCCTATAAATTTGTTGGTTACTATCTATTTCGTGGAAAATCCCACCATTCTCCCTGTCTCCGACCTCCTGTCAACGCTCGCGCCTCGCGCGGCCAGGCGCAGGTCCGTTAGCTTCTCCTCGTAGTGCTGCCGCTCGCGCAGCGCGGCGTCGCGCGCGTCGCCTCGCCGGGGGAAGCCCCGGGGGGTGCCACCGGTGCCGTGGGGCTTGCCATGGGGGCAGGTGAGGTCAGGGGTGCATGGGATGGTGGCGCAGGTCCCCTGCTCAAAGTTGAGATGTTTTAGTGCTGTGGTGCATTTGCTTTAAGTTTTATAGTGGAGATGTGGTGAATCAATCCAATACCAAAAACACGAAGAAAGTATGTTCATGGCTGTAATCCGTCGAGTATGCCATGGTAAGCCCAATGTACTGTAGGTTGAACTATGTTGAACTATGGTGCGCAACCTAGGACCATGGCGGTAAGTTCAACCGTTGGTTCGTTTTTGGGGTGACCTTTTTTTCAAAGATAGGGTTGTTGTAGTTGGTTTTGAACATGGTAAGTAAGCCTACAGAGTGGTACCCCCAGCTACTTAGTTAACTCAGGATAGTTCACTGGGGTAACTACAAATTAGGTCTACAAGTTGGGAAAGATATAACTATACGTAACTATATATACTGGATGGTGAGTTATGAACCAACTTACCAACGGTTATAGGGGTACTTGTACCTATACCAATTACATCCAATTACCAATCAATGTCTGAAAGACATTCACCATCCCGAGGGCATCAAGAAAATGTGTTTTCAAGCACCATACCATCTATGAATATAATGATGGTTAACAATGGAAGGTTCTAAAGAAAATGAGGTGACAAGAGCCCACAAGACAACGAAAAGCAGTGTTAATTGTGGTTGCTTAGGCGGAGTATCCCAGGTGACTAGTGGACCTGCAACCACTCCCATGCCGCAGAAAAGCTTTCTGTTGACTCGCTCAGAGGCCTGTGCTTGGTTGGTGATCATGCTGCAGTCCTGTGTTTAGATGCGTTTAGTATATCCCGGTGCCCAAACAGAAACCACCGCAAAAACTCTTGATTGGATCAGTTGACACTGATTGACTGCGATATCGAAACTGAACTTAAAGCAAAGTAAGGGCAACTTTCTCAGGCGGGGAGAAGAAATGGCTACAAGAGCAAGAACATGTCCTGTACTGCAGAGCAGTCACCACCGTGTTCAGGATCGCCCCAGGCAACGACTGACCCATTGACCAAGATGGCAGCAAAGGCATCTTGTGTGGCCTGAACTTGTTGCACATTCCTGAGCTGATCTTGAACTGCAGAGCTGTCCCCACCAGAATCTGGAGAGCCCCAGGGAACCACTGACCCGTCGCCCAAGATGGCAGCGAAGGCATACTTTGTCGCCTGAACTTGTTGCACATGCCTGAGCTGATCTCGCACTACAGAGCAGTCACCACCTCGATCTGGATTGCCCCAGGTAACCACTGACCCATCGCCCAAGATGGCAGCAAAGGCTTGTTCAGTGGCCTGAACTTGCTGTACGTTCATGAGCTGCTCTTGAACTGCGGAGCTGTCACCACCAGCTCGCGGATTGCCCCAGGTAACCACTGACCCATCGCCCAAGATGGCGGCAAAGGCGTAGCGTGTGGCCTGAACTTGCTGCACATTCCTGAGCTGGTCTTGAACTGCAGAGGAGTCACCCCCAACAGCTCGATTGCCCCAGGTCACCACTGACCCGTCACCCAAGATGGCAGCAAAAGCATAACCTGTTCCCTGAACTTGCTGCACATTCCTGAGCTGATCTTGGACTGCACTACTGTCGCCACCAAAATCTGGATTGCCCCAGGTAACGACTGACCCACCAGCCAAGATGGAAGCAAAGGCGCGGTCTGTGTGCTGAATTTGCTGCACTTTCCTGAGCTGATCTTGAACAGAAGAGCTGTCACCACCAAAAAGTGGATTGCCCCAGGTAACCACTGACCCATCGCCCAAGATGGCAGCAAAGGCGCCAACTGTGCCCTGAACTTGCTGTACCTTCCTCAGCTGATCTTGAACCGCGGAGCTGTTACCACCCCAATCTGGACGGCCCCAGGTAACCACTGATCCGTCACCCAAGATGGCAGCGAAGGCATCTTGTGTGGCCTGAACTTGCTGCACGCTCCTGAACTGATCTTGGACTGCAGAGCTGTCACCACCAAAACTTGGATGGCCCCAAGTCAGGATCTTATCACCTCCACAGCACCACATTGCAAAAGCCGAGTCCGTTGCCGCTACTTTTGGAAGTTGCACGACAGCAGTGAAGTGATGACCATCTTGAATGCCGGCACCTTCCAAAGAGTCCGTGAGGTTAGTCAGCAAATGTCCCGTTTCTGTGGCAAGCCTAAGGAAGCCCTGTCCGAACGACTTCTGGGCCAGCACTTTCAGGTCCCTCACGGTGGAATTTTGTGGGATTGGCAATGTCTTTCTCTTTCCACTTGGAAGGGACACGGTGACTTGAAACATTTAGAATTGAATATGCCAAGTACGAAGCCTACAATCTCCATTCAAATCGCTAAGCTCTTGAGCCACTGCCATGCTACTTTTTGTCATGTAGTCTTGGGCTGCGCTGATTGTCATTGTGAACCCTAAAGAAACCTGGCCAGGTCAACAATAAGTGCTGGAATTAACTATGGGAGATTCTGCCATTGGAGTTCCCCAATACTTTGAACCTACTGAATTCTTGGGAAGTGGCTTCTAAGCTTTCCATACCTTTCCAGCTTTCGTCAGATGCCTCTACACATGGCAAACAGGGCCCTGTGCATCGACGTCGCTCAGTGGCCACTGTTGGTGGGTGGCTATTCGTGGTGGAGCTTTGATAGGGAAACCATGGAATGTTCCCTGGTTCACTATGGTCAATAGTAACCAGCTGGATTTACAGGGTTGCTCTTTTCCCCAATACTTAGGATGGTTGGTAGACTGCCAAATATTTTTGCGATGGGTTGTGACACCAACCATCACTGGTAATGATGGATCCCATATAATCAGAATTGCAAACCATTAAGCAGGATGAAGGAGGACTATCGCAACTACGCAACCATTAAGCATCGATCATTGAGTCATCAGAATTCACCATTGCTTAGCATTGATGACATACCTATATCATGACCATGAGTGAGCAGGTTAACCAATGATCATTTCCCATATCATTGTTAACCATGAAGTTTCCATGGTCATTGCGTGCCACTATCATCATTACTGAACCCGTTCCCAAGTGAACTTATTGTAATGCTTGCTGTTTGGTGGTTTCAACCCCAACCAAGTACTTGCTTCTGATTGCTGGAGAAAACCAATAAATGTTGACCCCGCCAACCAGTCTATCTATGTATCAGCAACTATAAACACACCTGGCAAATTAGCCCTTAACCCAAAAAAACATAGTAAGTTAGCCATAGTAAGTTAATCATCAAATGGGCATGTGCCAAAACTGTGCCAAAACAGTGGTATCCCCAAAGCCAATCGCGTCCATCCGTAAAATGATCATTAGCTTTGGTGGGGCCCGTTGGTTACCCTATGGCTGGGCACAAACCCAAATAAAGATGGCAATTCACCAAAAAGACATGGTAACTTAACCATAGTAACTTAGCCATAGTAAGTTGACCATCAAACAACCACAGGAACATCATGAGAATCTTCCTGAGTTCACCATTCGTTCACCACATCCAAGTCACGAAGACTCAGCAGATTGTCACACTCCAAGACCACTTCCTCGCAGGCTTTTTGCCTCGTGACGGTGATCAGCAAGTGATCAGCCATAGTGAGTTGTAGTGGTTGATATTCATAGTGGTTCGTAATAGTGGTTGGTTAACCAGTGGTTAGAACCATGGTTAATTTTCAGTGGTTAATCATAGTGGTTAATGATGGCTATAGTAACCATTATAGTTTCCAGTGGTGGATAAGTGGTTGAGAATTATGATGGTTATTCGTAATTCTAAATTGATTAGTGGTTATGACTCCGTGCTTAGTTATCAGTGGTCAATAAAGTGGTTCATAATGGTTAATGGCCATTGATAGCGGTCAATCATGGTTGTAATAGATAACAATGGTCAGTTACAGTGGTTGATAGTGGTCATAATTGCTAATAAAGACTATGACTGGTTGGTAGTTTTTCCAGCTTTGCCTTGTTTCGTGATGCCAGATGTGGTCGGATGGTGCCATACCATCTACTCTCTAGTAATATTAAGGTGTTCTTACGATGTTTATGGGTAATTATTCAAATGTCAAAGGTGCACAAACAGTCAAATTCATATTTATCTGCGAACAAGGCCCCGTTGTATCATGCTGTTTACCAACACTCTAGTGTCATAAGTTTCTGTGTCCTGGATTGTTGTAAATGTTTGACAATCAATGATTAGTTTTTGACCATTAGCTCTTCACCATCATAAACCCACTATCAACCCTAGGGCTTTATCAAGTTTTGCCCATTCACCAGTGATGGGAAAGGTTTTATTACCCATTCTATATCAATAATCTATATCAATTGTATAACCTTTACTAACCTGTCATCAGCCATTGATTCAGTTGGTTTTAATAACATTCACAGTAATTAACCACTATGAACCATCATCAGCCATTCTTAACCTGTCATTGACCACGATTTTTGTTGACTTTAATAACGCTTAATTAATAGCCGTTAACCTCAATTGTCAAACATCATTAAACAGCATCACCCAGTTCCGTTGGTTTTATCCACTTAGTGACCCTTATCCATCATTAATCTTGCATCAATCAACCCCAAGTTCAGTTGATTTGTCGATTTTCACATCCATCAACCACCATCAACCACCACTAACCACCATTAATCACCATCTAAACCACTTCTAAAACCTCCCTAAGGTGGTTTTCATTAATCACCACTACCCACGAACCTTCCCCAACGTTTCACCCAGCTCCGCTGGGGTCCAACCGCCCCGGGTCCGTCCACCGCGGGTCGCGTCCGCGGCACATCTCGGGGAAGTTCGCGGCTACGAAGCAGGCGTCGAAGCGCTCCACGGCGCTGGCGCACTCCTGGACCAAGGCCATGGCCTCGGAGGCTGCTGCGCTGCTGCGGCGGGGGGGGCGGGGACTGGAGCCCGCCCTGGCGGCCGCCGTTGAGGGTCTGATAGGGCGAGCTGGTGGTCGGTAATATGGCTATGGTGAAGCATAGCTGGTTAGTGGTTAATTATAGGGGATGATAACCAACAATAGCAGGGGATATACCAGCTGATATACTATGGTTGCCATGCTTGTGGATCCTATGGTTATGGTTTTAGCTTATGGTTATGGCTATAACCTATGGTTCTGGTGAATTCTTATGGTTTTAGAATGGATTTTAAGTATAACCTTCGATCTGACCATGGTTTTAGGTATACCCCTTTTAACTTGGATATGCCATGGTCAGATCAAAGGGTATAGATAATTCTTGAGAATAGTGTTTTTGGTCCCTTTCTTGACCCCGTTCTTACTGGGATACGGTGGCGACTAGCCAATTTAAGGTGCGTTATAAGCTCAATAACTGCGAGATGTCATGGTCAAATCAAACGGTGCTCAAGAATGGTTGGTGATGGCTGGATATGGCTAAAAGTGGTAGTAACTAGTCATGCTTAGTCATGGATTGATGATGATGGCTAATAAGTCACACCCGTAATACGTAAGTCATGTTTGATGGTTAGTCGCACTCGTAAGAAGGTTGCTGAACGAATCCCGCACTAACCATGGCTTCATGTCACCAGTGACGAGCAGTGGACAGGCACGGAGATGGACAAGAAACCCGGAATCATGGGGGCTATGAACGGATGAGAACTTGTGAATGATTGAAGGCTGATAATGCTTGATCAATGGCCTTAGATTAATGTATTAGGATCAAATACTTAACATCGTCAGCCTTAGATGCTTAACATCATGGATAATGATGAATGGCTGATGTTGATTAGAACTGAGTAACCATTTTTCAATCCATGATAATGGCTGAGAATGGCTATTACCATTGTCACTGATAATGATTAATGAAATTAATTGCGGAGAATAATTGGCTGCTACTGGTGAAGGTGAATGGTTAATGAATAAGAATGATGGTCAATAGCTAATGATGGTACATCATGGTAGTTCAGTCAACCAGGAATATCGATTGTCACCTGTGCATGAACAACATCAACAAAATATCAGAGGTTCTATTACCATAAAATCATGAATCCGCCGTTCTGAAATATCGAATCAACCATGATTTTTTAGAATTATAATCATGTTGTTACTACTGTGATTGACTGATCATCCGCCATTATTTAGCTATTATAGTTCCTTGAACTCGTCATTATTGGCCACCATATTCATAATTCATTGAATCAGCCCTGTTTAGCCATGATTCACTATCATTACGAACCATGTCATCAACCCGTCATCCACCATATAATTGTTAACACTTATTAGCCATTACAATTATCAAGCCTTCATCCACCCTTCATCCACCTGTCATCCACCCTTCATGATCCCCTATGACTAACCATTAATTACTATATAACCATAAAAAATACCAATGGTTTCGCTAAGGTACTAGCGATTTCATCCATCCAAGTATGGTAGGTTCCCCTTATTACAATGGTTCTGATCCTTCTTTTGCCACTATAAACCCTATAAACCAAAGAAACCATCATGAAATCATTCATAGCTATAATCCACCATGATCCCTATAATTTACTTCCTATAACCATAGAAAAAAAACATGGTTTCGCCAAGCTAGCAGCGATTTCGTCCACCCTTCCTCCAACTACCCTCTGGTAGTCCCTAACATGGCTGGTTGGAAAATCCACCAATTTGTTCGGAAAACCTTGGGAGTCATCCATGGATGGAGGATTTTCCAGCCAGCCATGTTAGGGACTACCAGAGGCTAACCACCCTGGCGCCAGGGCACTGCCACGTCCACGCCGGTGACGTCCATCCCCAGGTACTCCTGCAGCCCCCCACCCCCCGCCGCTGCGCCGCCACGAGCTGTCCCAGGTGCTCCGTGATTTTGCCTCGAAAAGCGTCACGCATGCAGGGCCGGGGGGTGGCGCCTGGGTGCCTGGGGTGGTGCCTGGGGGTAGCGCCGAGGGTACCAGGGATCAACTGGCATGGTGAGCTATGACTTCGCCATGGGATCAACTAGCAATCACCCATCAAACTGAAAAGGAATCCGAAACAAATCAAGAAGAAAATCGAGAAACTTCGGAAAAGGTCTGAAAACAAATCTATAAATTGGATAAAAATCCGAAAAAAAATATCGAGAAAAAATCATGTCGCCAGCCATCCTTGGCTCTGCCTGACACCTCGCCGATCAGCACTGCCAGCTGCCGCTGCGCAGGCAGAGTCTCCGCCGCATCGCGGCGCTCCGAGTGCCGCAGTGGCTCCCCCCGTCTGGGGCCGGTGGTGGGCCGGGTCCAACAACTCCTGGGGGCGAAGGTGGAGCCATGGGGAGCCAGCCTGGTTGAGCCTATGGTGAGTCGCATGGTGATGGGGAACAGTGGTGGTATTGCCGGTCTATAGTGGCTAATAAATGGCTACAATGGTTAGTTAATGGTTAACAATGGTTGATATCATAGTTATTCATGGCCATCTCGGTGGTTTACAACGCTCAATTTTCATAAAGAATGGATAGGAGCACTGGTTGGCCATGGCTACGGCTGGATGCCCATCTGATGTTGCACCTGGGATATAGGCACTGTTATAGACCCAGTGAGGTAGCTCGATGAACCCCCTAGAACCGTTGTTAGTTGAGTGGGTTATGCACATCCAAGTCGTGGTGAAGCATGGTGGTTGACAATGATTAATGGTCAACAATGGTGGGTGATGCTGATTAGTGAGGAGTTACAATAGGCAACCCATGGAGGGTAATGATGGCGAACAATGGTGGTTAACAATAGCAAATGGTTAATCATGGTTAATCGATGTTCACAAACAGTCACTAGTCAATGGTTGACAGTGCTGGTGAACTAGTCTAACTAATCTAACCAGTCATAGCAAGTGGTAAGAATTACAGTAATAAGAGGTGAGCAAGGTTAATAATGATTGATTATACAATTTACAATCTGATTGGTGGTTGAACAGCCACTATGAAAAAAAACTTGTCAACCAACCATTTGTTAAAAATCACTAGAGAAACACATATCAATCAAACCACCAACCAGTAATAGTAACACTGGTGGTTAACAGTAGTGGTCCAAAATGGTTGGTTCACAATGATTAATTAATCCATGTTAATTACCAATCCGTCAAGGGATGTGCAGGGCCCGGGTTTAGTTCCCTGGAATATACCCTCCGGTAAACTAATCTAGCAATGATTTTTAAGCATATTCTATAGTGAAACCCTCCTAAAAGCACCAATAAATGCTGCATTTTCCATTGCCAGGTTATTTTACCAACGGGTGACCTCGTTAAGTGACCCAATATAGAAGCTACTAAGTGGGGTTCAAGAAGCACTGGTCCATCATAACCATAGCCATAACAATCGTTAACTATGGCGGGGAATGATGGCAATGATCGCCCATGGAATTTGATGGTCCCGATGGCCAAAATGGGTTATTTTCCATTTGAGAACGGCTAGTGGTCGTTTGTGATGACTATTGACGGCTAAATTCCAGTGGCGATTCATGATGGACAATGACGGCCAATTCTGGATGATATCAGCCAAAAAGAAAAGGACAAATATATGTTAATGGTTAGTTAATGATGGTTACCGTACTTAATGTTACTTACGCAAACTATCCCAGGTGAGTAGTAGACCTGCCAGGACTCCCACAATCCAGGGATGTTTCTGACTCGTGAAGCGAGGCCTCTTCGTTGCTTGGCTAGTTATGAATCATGTTGCACGCCAGATTCACGCCGATGGACTGCGCCTGTACAAGTAAACTTCAATCCTCCTCAAGAAAAAGGCCCTACAGGTGGACAGAACGACTACAAGAGGGGGAATTGATCTTGAACTGCAGAGCTGTCACCACCAGCAAGCCATTTGCCCCAGGTCACCACTGATCCATCACCCAAAATGGCAGCAAAGGCACCGCCATAGGTCGCCTGAACTTGTTGCACATTCCTGAGCTGATTTCGAACTGCAGCGCTGTCACCACCAGAATATGGAGAGCCCCAGGTAACCACTGACCCATCGCCCAAAATGGCAGCAAAGGCAGAGGATGTCGCCTGAACATGCTGCCCGTTCCTGAGCTGATCTTGAACTGCAGCGCTGTCACCACCAGAATATGGAGAGCCCCAGGTAACCACTGACCCATCGCCCAAAATGGCAGCAAAGGCAGAGGATGTCGCCTGAACATGCTGCCCGTTCCTGAGCTGATCTTGAACTGCAGCGCTGTCACCACCAGAATATGGAGAGCCCCAGGTAACCACTGACCCATCGCCCAAAATGGCAGCAAAGGCAGAGGATGTCGCCTGAACATGCTGCCCGTTCCTGAGCTGATCTTGAACTGCAGCGCTGTCACCACCAGAATATGGAGAGCCCCAGGTAACCACTGACCCATCGCCCAAAATGGCAGCAAAGGCAGAGGATGTCGCCTGAACATGCTGCCCGTTCCTGAGCTGATCTTGAACTGCAGCGCTGTCACCACCAGAATATGGAGAGCCCCAGGTAACCACTGACCCATCGCCCAAAATGGCAGCAAAGGCAGAGTATGTCGCCTGAACATGCTGCACGTTCCTGAGCTGATCTTGAAGTGCAGAGCTGTCGCCACCATAATCTGGATCGCCCCAGGAAACGACAGACCCATCGACCAAGACGGCAGCAAAGGCGCTATGAGCGGCCTGAACTTGTTGCACATTCTTGAGCTGACTTTGCAATGCGGAGCTGTCCCCCCCAGAATCTGGATTGCCCCAGGTAACCACTGACCCATCGCCCAAGATGGCAGCAAAGGCTCGTTGTGCGCCGTGAACTTGTTGCACATTCCTGAGCTGATCTTGCACAACAAAGCTGTCACCACCAGCCTCTGGATTGCCCCAGGTAACCACTGACCCATCGCCCAAGATGGCAGCAAAGGCAGAGCTTGCGGCATGAACTTGTTGCACGTTCCTGAGCTGATCTTGCACTGCAGAGCTGTCACCACCACGATCTAGATCACCCCAGGAAACGACAGACCCATCGACCAAGACGGCAGCAAAGGCGCTATGAGCGGCCTGAACTTGTTGCACATTCTTGAGCTGACTTTGCAATGCGGAGCTGTCACCCCCAGAATCTGGATTGCCCCAAGTAACCACTGACCCGTCGCCCAATATGGCAGCAAATGCGCGAAGCGTTGCCTGAACTTGCTGCACGTTCCTGAGCTGATCTTGAACTGCGGAGCTGTCACCCCCATAATCTGGATCGCCCCAGGTAACCACTGACCCGTCGCCTAAGATGGCGGCAAAAGCAGCAAATGTGGCCTGAACTTGCTGCACCTTCCTGAGCTTATCTTGAACTGCAGAGCTGTCACCACCCCAATCTGGATGGCCCCAAGTCAAGATCCTATCACCTCCACAGCACCACATTGCAAAAGCCCAGTGTGTTGCCACTATTTTTGGTTGTTGCGCAATTACTGTGAAGTGATCTCCATCTTGAATGCCTGAAGCTTCCAAAGAGTTCGTGAGGTCGGTCAACGCACGTCCCCTTTCCGTGACAAGCTTGAGGAACCCCTTTCCAAAAGAAGTCTGGGCCAGCACTTTCAAGTCCTTCACGGTGGAAAGCTGTGGGATTGACAGTGTCTTTCTCTTGCCACTGGGAAGGGATACGGTAATTTGAAACATTTAGAATTGGATGTGCGCAAAGCTCACGGAGCCTACAATCTCTATTCAAATCGCCAAGCTCTTGAGCCACTGCCATGCCACTGTTCGTCATCTGGTCCTTGACTCTGAACGCTGTTATCTTTACCAATCCTGGTTGGTTGATCGAGCCGCATGTCGTTCATGGATTCATGAACCTTCCGAAGGGTCAGGTCGTGCAAAACGAACTGTTCTGATCAACCTGGTGGATCTGTGCCATTTCTACGGGTACAATTCCTGTATAGATCCACCAATGATTAATAATAGCTGGTTAATGATTAATAATAGAAGATGATAACTAACAATAATAGGGGATATACCGGCGTACTTCGAACCTGCGGACTCTTTGGGAATTGAGTTTAAACCTGGATTAAACAAGGCACTTATCAGGCTTGTGATTGGGTCATCATCACTCAGAACTTTGGTCCTAACTCTGGCAACTATGACAACCCCAGCAAATCTATAGATATCCATAGATAGGCCACCTCATTACTAGGGTGACCCCTTGAGTAATCTCTCACTCACGGCAAATTGCCAGAAAAAAAATCACCCTCTGGTCACAATGTTGTGATCACTTTGTAATCAGCTAGTAATATTCGAGCAATCATGGTGGCTGGTGATGGTTCATATATGGTGGTTTATGAAAACAGAGAACCCCGAAAAGGATTGGTTTATTACTCAAAAATGATTCAAATTGGATGATTTGGGGGTCCACTATTTTGAGAAACACCCAGATGGTGATGGATAATATAGTCATTTTTATTTAGTTTAATGATATATATATATATATAGTGATATGGGGGTTTCTCAGAATAGGGAACCCCTAAAAATGGTTGACTTATTATTACAAATTATATTTCATGGTGATCCATGAAGGAAACTGATGGCTGAGCTCGTGCGGTAAAACCGGTAGGGCTTGTGTCGTTGAGAGTCGGCGACCCTTCAAAGGTGTCTCCCAGCTGCCCTGGTCAGCAACCACCTGCTAGCACCGTTGGTATGCTGACCACTACCATGATGAATCGTTAAATTACTAAATGTTATGTAGTCACAACATTTCTATGATGTTACTAGTCAAGGTGAGAAATGGACAGCGACATACACGAAAGTGAGAAGGACCATTAAATGTTGCTGATCATACAAATGGTGGTGTCTCAAGCCACAGGGGCACCCAAAATATGGTTGGTTTACTACTGATTAATGATTGCATATGAACTGCTACAATTAATTCATCTTTTAATCATGAACCATGGTTAAGCCATAGTTCATCAATGTTAATCTATAGTACTTCATGTATGGTTGAATGATCATATAAATGAAGCCGTAGATTAACCGTAGATGAACTACTATCTTCATCATTGATGATGGGCAGGGGAACATGAATCAAGCATCAACATTAATGAATTACTTAATTACCCTCTGGTAATCTAACCTACCAGTGGAAAGTCCACCAACTGTTGATGGTTTCCAAGGGTTTCTCCATGAAATTATGGGTGATTTTCCAGCCAGCTATGTTTGATCACTCAACCTTTAATCAGTGCCTGACGACTTGGTTGAGTAATAGTTCCATGGCTAATTACCTATCTAACCTTAACCAATCAAGCATTCTATACTTATAATCATCAACCATGATAACCATGAGCAATCAACCACAACTCGTTGAATCAACACGTCTCAACCGTTGTTAGTAGCTGAAACTCCCCACCCATCGTTTCCGATATCCTTGAAGATCGAAGACATGACACCACGGGTGCGCGTGCTCGGCACAGCTTTGGTGGTGTTGGGATTCCAGGAAAGCGGATGACGCAGAAGCTGCAGTGCGTGTGGCCGGAAACTATCAGTTCCCAAGGGGGGTACACCATCTATGGACAATACCAATTAAAATCTTGGGACTCAAAAGTGAACATGATATATAATGATTAATGATGCTTGGTAGCAGGAAATGTGCTGATAAATTACTCTTGTTGATGTTGTTTTTTGACAGGAAGGTAGATGTCATTGATTAACCTTTACTTGCATTCGCAAATTGGCTGATGTTGCTATTCCAAATACTCCATCACTATCCACCGTTTTCAAACCAGCCTAAATCAGTAGCCAGCAGAAACCAAAACCAAAACTACTTAATCGTTTTTGACATGGTTAAATTGCCTTTTAACCACAACTAACCATTTTCTAAGTACTGGTACTGTATTAAGCATCACTAAGCGCAGCTTATTCACCATCACTCCGTGCTGAAGTGTAGATCCAAAGTGGAGGCAAAGCTGTACGATGTTTTCCCAGCTGTGCAAATGAGCATGTATGCATTGTATGTACATTTCTTGATCACTAATGTTGGTTTCTGATTAGTATCTACCTGTTGGTTTCATCTATTTTCATTACTTTAGGGGGGGTTACACTAATCAGAAACCAACATTACATCTACATATGGCTTTGGGTCCAGGTCCCCCTTTACGCGAATATTCCATAAATGATCCAATGAGTCTTCGTTGAGATGCTTGCCTAGCTATACTTGGTTATATAATGTTATATATACACCATTTTGACCATTTTGACCACCCATAGCCATATAAGCAGAGATATACACCCCATACGTTCCCAACTTTCTCGGTGAAGTTGTCTCATGCCATTGGCGAAAACGTCGCCTTTTGAGCGAAAATGTCGCGATTCGGACCGGTTCGGCAGCACGGCGGAGTGGATCTGCCTTCATCCATTGTCGATGTGCGGGTTTAGGGCGGTGGCGTATAAATTTGTACATGACTTCGCATATGTGTGAATATAGATGTAAATATGATACATATATATATATAAATATATATATATATATTTATGTGTAGATATAGATGTAAAAATGAACATATTTGGAGAAGAAACACACCGGTGACATGATGAAAGTTTAAGCACTTTGCAAAGTAAGTATAGACTCAAGCAAGTACATACAAACATAAATAGTTCCAGTGAACTTAAGTAAAGACAATCGTAGATAGTGACTTTTTGTCTGCAAATTCAACATGTATACATATGAGTAGAAACCGTTGCGCAAATGTGTTCAAATTTGAAATGCAACTATAGCTCTCTTTCTCTCCCTTCAAACAATGCACATTGGATGGATTGCTTAATTAGTATAGGCGCGCAAGAAACAAGCAGTGACAATATGTATATATATATATTGTAGATATTTCATCTACATACGCATATAGACTACACATGTGCGTATTGACATGCGCATACCGATACCATCAACAATACATGGCGATGTCCATACAATACGTGCAGAAAATACGCTTCTATAGTCGGAAAAACGAGCATATGCTTACCATCAATAATCAATGGGGGTTTATAGTGACTAGTGGAGGCTGATCAATTACGGTCCATGTAATCATTGCTAGTGAATCCGTTGATGATGGTTAAAGTTTTGTTGATTATTATCATGGTTAAATATGAATAACATTTAAACATGGTTCAATCACGCACAATCCGTTAAAGATGGTTAATGGTGCCAGATTGTGGTTGATTATGGCTACTGTACTTGGATGAGCAGGGCCCGGAGTCCCCCCGGGATAAGCGCGGTAAGCGGTCCCAACGAGGACGGTGAAGTAACGATGGCTTCATGTCACCAGTTACGGGCAGTGGAGCAGCGCAAATGCACGTCCAAGTACTATTGGTACAGTAGGTCATCGTGGGTGCCACCACATACCATGAGGGTAGCTCACATGGCTATGGTTCAATATCAACCAACAATAATGGGGGATAAGTTCACCAAGAATAATAGTGGGAAAACAATGGTCAATGATGGGGGAACTAGGAGTACAGGGTTTGACCCATAGCCACATGATGATAGATAATGATCGTTGCGTAAAGGTGTGTGCCATTGTGTACCTACTACCCGCCATAAATGGTGGATTCAACACACCAGCTGTGCTTTATGACGGACCAACGTATCATCTATGTACAAAACTGCCAACTACCTGGCTGCTTAGCCCCCCTGACTCCACCCCGGAACGCTGCCCAACTCCACGACTTGTTTTGGTCGCTCAAGGTGTCGGATGGTACCACTGTCAGTCCAGCATGCTGACAGTCTGTGCGCAGGGTGCGCCATAAAAAAACAACTTTGTCACTTGAATAATCCAGTAATTCTGTGTAACCTTCTTAACCGCATTCTTTTACAAATAAGAACACACAATAACCGCATAGGGACCCTTTGTAGCCCACAATAGATTGCTTCCATCTGGTTGAATTTAGGGTCTCTATATGAAATAGCATAACACTCAAATATGACATATCATCGAACAGTTGCTATCAACCATTTGCAATGTTTGATAGATATGCCAACAATTTTGGTTTGATCTGTCTCACAGTTCGCATAATCGGCCAACCATTCCTAAAACGTCAATTGTGAAGTGTATCAAATTGTACTAATCAGTAGTGATCATTGGCTATTATTTATGGTCGACCATTTGTTCTCAACTATTGCTATGCATTGTTGACCATTAAACAGTTGTTGCCAACCATTCGCCATCGGTAAATAGGCCCAGAATTGTGGCTGCCAACCATTACCAACCATTGCTCTCCATTGCCATTACCAATCAGTATTGCCCCAGCCACCATCAAAGCATTGAATCACAACTCACCATTCTTCAGTACTCTCCACTATAAAATCAAGATTGCGCATTATACGGTATACATTACAAACACATATGAAGCCATTGTTGGCCGGTGTTAGGTTTAGCCAAAATGGTGAGATGACCCTTACCATTCTCGCAGCCTGTGCACAACTTTTGGTGCAAAACGGTCAACTGTGGGTGAAAGTGGGGCAACGGCATTTGTTGGAGCAACTGTCGCAGTGGCACTGTGGCCAGCGTCAATTTCATCGGCGATCGGTTCGGTAGGCCGTTTCAAGATCCTTAAACACACATGAAATCCGATTAAATGCTTCATTCGTTGGGTAATCGAATGGAATTCATGATGCTTAAGACCATTTTTGGAATGGAGTCGAAATTGGGTATTGAGATTTTGGATGAATATGTTACCCATCGCAACCTTGGTATGGCTGGGGGGGTTGGGGCCTCCACCACGGGTGGTAACAAATGGTAGCTTCCCAAGCCATACACATCATGAGAATGCCTGATGATATCTTTAAGCCATGCATCAAACATCAGAAAAACCAAGAACATGGATGAATCATTAATGGCTACTGAATGGTGAATGATAGCGCTTGATGAGCCTTTGTAACAATGGTTATATAGTTAATCACAATTAATTGATAGCGTTTTGGTATTCCACCATGACAAGAAGATGTCAGCCATGTTTGAAGGACAACACACCTGATACATATAGCCTAGCACAGTTACAGTTGGTAAACTCTTGTGGATGACATACTGCCAATTAACGACAATAACAGCAAATTGAAGTTGGCACGCCCACCGTTGGACAAACTGGGAACGCCTGGACAATGCCATCAACATGCAAACAAATCCCATCAACTCTACTAACTACAGTGGAAGGGGTTGTGCAAAGAGATGATGAAATAGCATCCATGTTTGGACAGGGATGTTGTGAATCCAACAAAAACGCTCTCGGCTTCTGTTTGCCGATCTTTTCGTCATGATCATCAGTGCTGCAGGTCAAAACCCTGTACCCCTGGTTCCCCCATCATTACTGTAACTATTGTTTTTCAGTATTATTGCTGGTGATTCTCCCCCCTTAGTTGGTTGATCAATATTGACCCAAAGCATATCATGTTGATCCATGGCACTGCGCATGTTCAAACGATATAGCGCTGCGCAGCTGCGCTTGCTGCCCCAAGCCATACCATCTTCGCAGCTAAGCTGCGGCCCAAAACGCGGCCCATTCAGCCTGCTCTCAGGGTATCTTTTCTGGCTCCAGCAGGGTTCGAGTTTTGAACCTGCCCCACGCTGTGCCACAGTTCCCTTCGGTTTCGCGGCAGGTGATATCAGGTCATCAGCAGAACGGCAGAACAATTTAACATTTCCATGAATCTCAAGCTAATGCCATGGGTCGCGATGAAGGCTCTTAACATAGATCGGGTTGGCCATAGATGATGCCCTCCAGCGGTTTCCCTATGAAAATGTCGCTGGCAATACCATAGTCGGGTGACCGCAAATGTAATAAATCACCTACCTGGGAACCAGTGATCCAGCAACCAACCTAAACTAACCTTCAACGTACCATCATTCACCAAGCAACCAATTAACCAACACACCCAGGCAGTAGGGGGAGAGGAGCCTCACAGAACGCTCCCGGTGGAACGGTTGAACCGTTGGTTGGTTGGATGGTTGGTTAAGGTTGATGAAGTTTAATCCTGGTTGGTTGGTTCGCTGGCTGCAAAAGGCACCGAGAGACATGTGTCACTGGTCAATCCGCAGTCTCTTTAGGTTCCAGTCATGGTTTCTGAAATGTTGAAACCCTCTACTCACCACGGAGGTTCACAAGCTCCGGTGACAACCCAGCAAGCAAGCGACCCTGATGACGGCTCAAGGTCGGTGATCGAACATCAGCTATGAACGGGGTCAATGAAATGGCAATCACAATGCTTTCCATTCAGTCGGATGATCCCGTATGCATGGTTGATAATATTTGATGACCATAAAACTATTGAACGTGTCTTTCCTATACTCAGCTTCTCCGGCCATGCCGTTTCACGTCACGTATCACCAACTCAGTTTTGACGTGTGCTCTTTATCATTGAAGTCATTATCGTCCTCTCCTCCTCCTCCTCATCACCACCACCACCACCACCACCACCACCACCACCACCACCACCACCACCATCATCATCATCATCATCATCATCATCATCATCGGCCTCCACCACGGGTGGTAACAAATGGTAGCTTCCCAAGCCATACACATCATGAGAATGCCTGATGATATCTTTAAGCCATGCATCAAACATCAGAAAAACCAAGAACATGGATGAATCATTAATGGCTACTGAATGGTGAATGATAGCGCTTGATGAGCCTTTGTAACAATGGTTATATAGTTAATCACAATTAATTGATAGCGTTTTGGTATTCCACCATGACAAGAAGATGTCAGCCATGTTTGAAGGACAACACACCTGATACATATAGCCTAGCACAGTTACAGTTGGTAAACTCTTGTGGATGACATACTGCCAATTAACGACAATAACAGCAAATTGAAGTTGGCACGCCCACCGTTGGACAAACTGGGAACGCCTGGACAATGCCATCAACATGCAAACAAATCCCATCAACTCTACTAACTACAGTGGAAGGGGTTGTGCAAAGAGATGATGAAATAGCATCCATGTTTGGACAGGGATGTTGTGAATCCAACAAAAACGCTCTCGGCTTCTGTTTGCCGATCTTTTCGTCATGATCATCAGTGCTGCAGGTCAAAACCCTGTACCCCTGGTTCCCCCATCATTACTGTAACTATTGTTTTTCAGTATTATTGCTGGTGATTCTCCCCCCTTAGTTGGTTGATCAATATTGACCCAAAGCATATCATGTTGATCCATGGCACTGCGCATGTTCAAACGATATAGCGCTGCGCAGCTGCGCTTGCTGCCCCAAGCCATACCATCTTCGCAGCTAAGCTGCGGCCCAAAACGCGGCCCATTCAGCCTGCTCTCAGGGTATCTTTTCTGGCTCCAGCAGGGTTCGAGTTTTGAACCTGCCCCACGCTGTGCCACAGTTCCCTTCGGTTTCGCGGCAGGTGATATCAGGTCATCAGCAGAACGGCAGAACAATTTAACATTTCCATGAATCTCAAGCTAATGCCATGGGTCGCGATGAAGGCTCTTAACATAGATCGGGTTGGCCATAGATGATGCCCTCCAGCGGTTTCCCTATGAAAATGTCGCTGGCAATACCATAGTCGGGTGACCGCAAATGTAATAAATCACCTACCTGGGAACCAGTGATCCAGCAACCAACCTAAACTAACCTTCAACGTACCATCATTCACCAAGCAACCAATTAACCAACACACCCAGGCAGTAGGGGGAGAGGAGCCTCACAGAACGCTCCCGGTGGAACGGTTGAACCGTTGGTTGGTTGGATGGTTGGTTAAGGTTGATGAAGTTTAATCCTGGTTGGTTGGTTCGCTGGCTGCAAAAGGCACCGAGAGACATGTGTCACTGGTCAATCCGCAGTCTCTTTAGGTTCCAGTCATGGTTTCTGAAATGTTGAAACCCTCTACTCACCACGGAGGTTCACAAGCTCCGGTGACAACCCAGCAAGCAAGCGACCCTGATGACGGCTCAAGGTCGGTGATCGAACATCAGCTATGAACGGGGTCAATGAAATGGCAATCACAATGCTTTCCATTCAGTCGGATGATCCCGTATGCATGGTTGATAATATTTGATGACCATAAAACTATTGAACGTGTCTTTCCTATACTCAGCTTCTCCGGCCATGCCGTTTCACGTCACGTATCACCAACTCAGTTTTGACGTGTGCTCTTTATCATTGAAGTCATTATCGTCCTCTCCTCCTCCTCCTCATCACCACCACCACCACCACCACCACCACCACCACCACCACCACCACCACCACCACCACCACCACCACCACCACCACCACCACCACCACCACCACCACCACCACCACCACCACCACCACCACCACCACCACCACCACCACCATCATCATCATCATCATCATCATCATCATCATTACAGTATCATCATCATCATCATCATCGTCATCATCGTCATCATCATCACCATCATCATCATCATTACAGTATCATCATCATCATCATCGTCATCATCGTCACCATCATCACCATCATCATCATCACCATCATCATCAGCATCATCATCATCATCATCATCAGCATCATCATCATCATCATCGTCATCATCATCATCATCATCATCATCATCATCATCATCGTCATCATCATCATCGTCATCATCATCACCATCCTCATGGTCCCAATTAATCACAAACTCCTAATGTTAGTTGATGATGTACCCATCATCACCATTAGTTGCACTACGCGTGGCAGGTATTGATGTTTAGCATTGTTTAGCCTTGTAATCATCAATCCACCATCAACTAATCATTACTAACAATATCACACCGCATCAACATTCTTGCTACGTCTTGCTGTTTCCTTCATCATTAGCAATCAAGAGTCCATGTTATGAACCTCTGTCAACCACCCCAAAAAGTCACAATCCCTACAAGTAGTTCCCGCACGAGGCGGAGGTCATCATCATCATCATCATCATCATCATCATCATCATCGTCATCATCATCATCGTCATCATCATCACCATCCTCATGGTCCCAATTAATCACAAACTCCTAATGTTAGTTGATGATGTACCCATCATCACCATTAGTTGCACTACGCGTGGCAGGTATTGATGTTTAGCATTGTTTAGCCTTGTAATCATCAATCCACCATCAACTAATCATTACTAACAATATCACACCGCATCAACATTCTTGCTACGTCTTGCTGTTTCCTTCATCATTAGCAATCAAGAGTCCATGTTATGAACCTCTGTCAACCACCCCAAAAAGTCACAATCCCTACAAGTAGTTCCCGCACGAGGCGGAGGCGGAAGTTTCCAAA
>VSDK01009486.1:0-47899 GCA_009767595.1 Symbiodinium kawagutii
TCTGGTTAGATATTACCATCCGGTGATTGATACCTGAAAATTCAGGTACTACCACCGTGTATATATTTGTATATGGTCACCGGCCCACCAGTCATCCTTTATGAATACATTGATTTTAGATATATATTGTAATGTTCAAACATTTGGATAATAAAACACTGCAAATACCAGTAAAACTGTCATATTCAACAATGAAATTAATTCTAACAATATTTGAACATGATTATGCAATGCAAACATTGGAGGCCAAAATTTGGCCTCCAAACCAAAATGATCTGATACAAATCATAATATGTAGAAATTATCTAGACAAAGTCAAGGACAGCTAAGGAAACAACTATGGGGACAACTAAGGGGATTACTATGGGGACAGCTGAGGGGACAACAAAAGGAACACTGCGGGGACAACTGAGGGGATAAGTATGAGACAAGTATGGGACAAGCAGGGGACAAGCAGAGGGCAACTGAGGGACAAGTAGGGGACAAGTAGGGGACAAGCAGGGGACAACCAGGGGACAACCAGGGGACAAGTAGGGGACAAGTAGGGGACAAGCAGGCCGCAAAGTTCTTTCACTGCATGATGCGTCGCAATGTTTCAGCAGATCAAAGTGTAGTCACAATTGACGACTGACCAAGAAGGGCTTGGAAACGTTCTGGACGTTTTGATCACATTGCAGGAGCTGTATGAGTGTGAAATCCAAGGCGAGCGAATAAGTATTAGATACATGTTCTAGAAATTGAGGCGCCCATCGGTCTCTATGGCAACAACTGCTTTGCGTTGGAAAAAAGGTTCGTTCCCGCCTTTTGCTTTTAGCTTGTGATTCCTTCTTCACGCTGCTGGGCTTGCAGTCATTGGCCGCCAGTTCATGGGTCATGTAAATACAAAGTCACTGCGGTGATCTCCCTTGGTTGAATTCTTATGGCTAGCGCCAGCTGTCAAGATTTACGCGTCCTTATCTCGCAGTCTTGCTCCATATTGACGGCTTGATTCTCTAGTGCTGTTGCAATAGCATGCTTCTTGTGATCAGTAGCGCCTTGCTTCCTTGCTGAGTGCCTGCCATGGCCTCGCAATTTCAAACAGGTGAGACTTCGATGAAGACTATCAAAGACCTTGTGGCTAAGCTGACCCTTTGTGATGTTGATGCCCCAACCTTTCATGATGCGCCAGTTGGCGTTTTGAGCGCGATCGACTTTTCGGCCTATCACATGGAAGACGCCATGATGTCCAAAGCGACTTTGTGGGAGTTGCCTCGCCCACATGGTTTGACCACTGGCCCGAGGAACATCGCGAAACTTGACATACCTCCGGTGAAGACTTACTTTGAAAAAATCTTTCCGGTGAATTTTCAGGTTTTATATAATACATCTTAACCTATCAGAAAATATCCCAAAACATTCCATCACAAAAAACCCGTTTGACGCACCCTCTCACAAGTCACCAGCGGTCGCTGCTCACATTACTTTGCACTCCAACTCCTACCAAGCCTTCTAATTCTTTTGTTCTTATTTCCTTTCACGCATTTTCTCAATGTTTAGCATTTAAAGTGCAGCTCCCAGCAATCATCCTACACAAGTCACCCCAATCGTGTACTCTGTCACCCAACATACATCCCACCAACCCCATGAAGAAGTCCCAGCTGAACGAGTCTCGAGTACTTCTGTTTTTGCCTTGGGGTCTTTAGCGCGCCATGGGAAAGCCGCAGCCCAAAGTGCGGAAGCCTCTGCCTCTGAGGGCAGCTCAGTTCTTGAAGGCACTGAGACCCTCAAGCAAATCAGATCTTACGAGTTTGCTTTCCCCAGTTTCAGAATTTTCTGTCACAGGCATCCAAGCAAAACCGCCGCAACAGCACTTGGAAGAGCATCCGCTGGACTCTCCACCACAGCGCTGGGCATTTGAAGCAGCCAAGTTGGCCCCGTTGGTGGCGAGATGGCGCATATGCCATCCGGCCCGCCAGGCCAGCCTTTTGTTGAATTCCGAATGTTCCGGCGCAAAGATGCATAAAAGTAAATGTACACGTACATGTAAATGTAAATGTGCGTGTGTTTGTATATGCACATGTACATGTACACGTGCATGTACATGTATATGTAAATGTAAATGTATGCGTAAATGTAAATGCAAATGTAAGTAGATAAAGACTGAGATGTATGTGTATCAATATATATGTATTTGTAAATGCAAATTTGAATGCAAATGTAGCTGTAAATGTCAATGTGTATGTAGAAGTAGCTGTATATGTATATGTAAAGGTAGCGGTATAGGCATATGTATAATATGTAAATGAAACAGTAGAGGTATAGGCAGAGGTATAAGAATAAGTAAAGGTGAACACATGTAAATGTATATGCGTTTGTATTCCAGAATTTTGATTATTCAGGTATCTGTTCCCCAATAAAGTAACACCATTTCTGAGCCAAAAACATCTTTAGTTGCGCAGGTTGACGTTTTGCTTTGAATTGGAACTAGGCATCAGGCTCCGGATGATCAGCTTAAGCCCATGAGTCGAGCCCTCTTCGAACAGAACGATTTCATAAGAGGTTAATTGTTTTACGTTGCAATCCATTTCGTTGTGGCAATCTCAGGATGCAACCAATCATTAGGTCTATGGTAATTGCTACCCGAGGTCATTATCTGTAGCAGTCATTAGCGTCTCTCACTAAATACTAGGCATCCTCTAGACCAATAGCTACCAAGATCAACAATCACAAACCATTATCAACAAGCACTGCTAGGTCATCAACAATCATCAGCTACCTTCAATTTCCCTGATATACCATGATAAGTGCCATCAACCGGTCAAAACCCATCATCAACACTGCTCATCATCATAGACCAAGGCCATTCAGTAGCACATCAAAAGCGCCCCCCCCGTCAAGCCACAGCCAACAGCAGCGGACGCCCGCCAAAAAAAAAAATCGGAACCGAGTGTGCTGAGCGATTCATGGGGCGGTAGCCGTATGTCACTGGATGAGGGATGCCAGTTGAGAACTTGGCTTTGACTAAGCTAAACAGTTTGATGATAATTCACGGATGATTAGTAGCATACCATGACACTTAATGATGTTTATGAATGGTTATGGTGGTTATGAGAATGTTTGTGGAATGGTTGCGAAGCAGAAATCATGGTACTGATGGTGTAGTGCTTGATCTGACAAAAACACATTTGGTTGTTCAGCAAGTACGTGGGGTTGATCGATGCGGATTTCCCATTGGTAATGGCGGATCACAATGGTACATCATTTTTCATGAAGTTGGTATCATTGAAGCAACATAGTTGATGGTGGTTGATGGTTAACGATGATGGTAAATAATGCCTAGTGTTCAAGATATGGCTGATAATGGTTCACGAATTTTCTCTTGTTTAAAGTGGACTGCAACAAGCAATACTGCGAACAACTTTACTGAACAATTGATCAATGCTGCTGGATGATAGTGGTTGACGTTGATGATTCATGATGATGGTTAAGAATGCCTGCCTTCACAACATGATGAATATTGTTCGATAACAATGGTTGATAGGCACCCTGCAGCAATCGAAGATGGTGACTCGAGAATAAAAATTAATGATCCTCTCCCAGAATTGGTTGTTGGGACAATCGACCTGGGAAAAACCTAAAACTTGGTGGTGAAAACAAGGTTTTCTTGAAAAATATCCCATCAATTAACTCAGTGAAAATAATAACAATAATGATGATTTCAATACTGATAATAAGTATGATAATAATAGGGGATGGCAACCAACAAGAGCCAATAATGTTGGTGATACTACAACAGGGCACAGGTGTTACACAATTAAGGTGTCATTCAGTGAGATGAACAACCTGGTGATTGGTTCTGACTCATGATGGCACCCACCTGCCGAGCAACAGGCTGTATTGAAAATGAAGAAAACTGCAGTAATTGGATAGCCAACAGTCCCTGAGCAACGGTCATTCACACTGGTTACTGACGGTTGTATGCAATCAAGGTCCCATGGTCCTGGCTGGTGGCTGCTGACCCGGGGAATCTCCGCAGTTGGTGGTCCCTAGCGGCGTAGGCAATGATGATTCAGGGTATGCGTGATGCTTAACAATGGTTAGCCCTGAATGGTGTTGATGCTACCTTTAATCATGAACAGTGATGATGCTTAAGCATGAGAGTGATGATCAGTGATGCTTCACCATGGTTAGCCATGAAGCGTCGTTGCACCTCGGTCCCTACCTGGATGACGGGATGACGTGGGCCGTGCTAGCGCCGTCAACGCTGTGTGGCGCCAGTGGCACCAGCCTCGACCATGACTGATTTTGACCACGACTGATGACTTTTAGCCGCATAAAAAACGATATGATATGATATCACTCGTGATTTCCCTATTTTCTGAGCATTTTTTTTCCTACAAAACATCCTGAAAGACCACAAATATATGCAGGGCTTCTGGGGTACCCCGTGAACACCTGTGAACTTCTGCAGACCGATGGATTTTGATGGTGTACAGTATACCTCTTGATGGCTGTCGCTGTCTTGTGGCTCCAATCCCTTCAGGTAGCTGATGAAAACATCCATGGAGTTTGCAGCCTTCGGGCAGCTCAGTGGCAAGGCCATTTGAAGTGACAATGAAGCAAGTCACCAGCACTTCTTTCAGTAGGCTTTTCCCCTGCTGAAAGATCCAGCAGCTCTAGCTTTGAACATCAGATCTGCTGAGGGCGCCTTCGCCGTTTCTCCGAAACAAGCGCATCAATGGAGTTGTATCTTGAAGCTCAAAGTAGACATGTAGCATGCAGCAGCAGCATGCAGTCACCATGTTGGAACGGGACAGTCACCATGTTGGAACGGGAAATCACCAAGCACTCACCATGTTTTCCAACGATTTGTCCACCAAGCACCACCTCCCCACACCTCAACGCCACGCCCTTCCTGCCACGGACAGCGTTACGAACGGCCGGTCGCCATGGCGGATCCCGTGGCGCTGCCGTCCTTTGGCGGTGAAGAGGCGGAGGTCATTGAGGCGCGGCCATAGGGGGATAGCGTTGGCTGATGATGATGACCAACCAATGGTTTATCAATGGTTAGCTATAGGGGATGAGTGAAGCAACAATACTAGGAAATATAGGGTTCTTGATGTTGATGTAGCCAACAATAATAGGTATATAGTCTATTACTAAGCATTAAACACAAGCGGGGTAACAAGTGGTGATGATGATGATGATGATGATGATGATGATGATGATGATGATGATGATGATGACATATCCGGAGCTGATAATCTTACAGTAGCTGGAGACAAAGCAATAACGATTTGAAAAGGATGGGTAGAACCGGAATAGCTACCGGTTCTTTGCCTTCAACGTTCTGCGAGCCGTGGCCCTGAAATGTGAATGCCGCCGCATGCTTGATGGTTTTTCAATGTCTGAAACAGACAATTCGAGTAGATCCGAGTAAGGAATTCTCCCCTCTCCCCACCTCACCATGGCTCCAACGGTGTTCGTGTTTGAAAGCTGTCGCGCTGGAACGCGCATGGCGGCTGATTCAGCCTATGAATCATGAGATGAACCACCTTTGAACTGCCAAAGTCCATAGGCCACGCCAGCTCAAATCGCTTCAGTTAGTTGTTCAACCATGATTATTAGCCACAATTAGCCACCAACTACCCACTAATCCACCATGGTTATTGGGGTTGTTCACCAAACATGCTGATCAAATCCCCTAGTTTCCCAGGTCGTCGGAACCAAAATTGATGGTGCGTCCTTGCGATCGTCACCTCAAAAAGAATCCTTGGAGCTTGCTCGTAGTTAGGATGAACCTAGGATGAACGTATGGTGCAAGCATGATTGATTATGAAGGATTGTCCACAAATGGTGTACCTCTATAAACCCTCATGGGTGGCTTCCCCATTATAAATGACCATGACTTGGGGCTACCACCATTTCGATCATTTATAGACAACCTCGTCATACACATTGGGGGTGAGTTGGTTGGTACGCACGGATCACTGCATTGCTCCGCCCCTTGGTCCCCCCAGGCGGCCTTTGAAGGCTTATGGTGAGTAATACGTCTTGGTTCAGGGTCCAACATGAGTGTTTCTCAAGTCATAGGGGGCCCCCCAATCATCCAATATCAACCCTTGAAAGTAATATATCAACAATTTTTTGGGTTCCCAATTTTAAGAACTCCCCATATGGTTTGTTCTGTTTTACCTTGCTCAATTGTGATATGACTATGGCTAGCAAGCAGAATGTGATTGTTGATCTGATAAGTAGTATGATTGTGAATGAGATTTTGACCAGGAGCATGCTGCAATTCTGGCTGGTTGTGGCTGCTTGATACTGATGAATTATGATATATATCTATATCTATATCTGTATCTATATCTGTATCTATATCTATATCTATATCTAGATAGCAACCTGGTGATGAAACAGGATTGAAAAAAACGAGGTTTCAACCATTTGTTAATCTGGGGGTTGTTCATCCTCGACTTTACGAAGACTAGCTTGCGCAGGATCCGACCGTATTGGCCTGGTTGATTATTAACATGTCTGCGGCACATCATTACCACTGATGCCTAGTAGCATTATCAACAGTAGTGACTACTAATAGGACAATGAGCAACAATAATGCTCAGTAGCGCCACCCAAGGAGTCATGCATCGCGATTGATTGTAGAAATATCAAAATGATATGGTTCTGATAGCGAACCCTCATCAAGGGCTAATCGAGTGCCCAAGTGTTGGGTTACATCCCATTCCAATTGGCTTAAGTTCAGCACTGGCCAACTGAAAACATGAGTAAATTCCATTGAATTCCCCATCATGAATTGTCATAGCCCAGCAGAATATCAGTGGCCATGGTACAGCTCCACCATGAATCATGGAGATTGCCACGGCACAGCTCACCATCCTGGTTTCGCTCCAGGTGTGCGACCCGGTTTCGCCGGCAATGGCCCTAGAGGCAGCGGGGACAACAACGGTGGTGGACAGCTGGCCGCGACGGATCCAACGGTTGATCCAACGGTTGGATCGAAGAATGATGGTGAATTCAGTGGTTAATAGATGTTGATAATCAACCACTTTTAGCCACCATTATATAACCGGTGAATGGTTATATAACCGTTGAATGGTTATATGTTCAGTGGATAATAGCAGGCGCTCCACCGGTTCGATGTTGGTTATATAACCATTCAACGGTTGTATAATGGATACTGATAATGTACGAATAATGGTCATCGAAGTTAATTCAATGGTTCATAGATGTTATGGTAGATCCAACAATGATGTGGTTTTCCAACTGGTGAGTAGTGATCGGTTCTCAATCCAATGGTTTACCTAGGTAGGGCTATGAATCTGAATGATACTTTAGATCTTAATGATGATCCACAGGGTTTGATGATGGTCAATAGCGGTGAGATAATAATGGTTGGATGATAGTGGTTAGATAATAATGACTAGATAATCGGCAGCATAACAGTGAACAATGGTGAATTCAATGCTTAAGTTCACCATCAGTGGTATTATCCGCGTAGTATCATCTCCATGATGAACCAGAATCGACCATCATTGACCTATCTGGCTATGTGCTAAAATAATGGCCCTCCCAAAACCAATGTAGTAAAATGAGCATGTTTTGGTGTCGCCCATTGGTTGCCCAATGGCTTTGCACAAACCCATATGGTGGTTTCTCAAAATAGGGGAACCCCCAAGTTATGGTTGGTTTAGTACTATAACTGGTTAGTAAAGCATGATTTGGGGGTCCCCTATGACTTGAGGGATCTCACCTGACATAAGTTGACCAACGGGGGGAATAGCACTCAACCCTTGGCATAGCATCGTTGGTCAAGGCCGTCGAGGACGATGATGAGCTGCTGCCGGGGCCGGAGGAGATGGCCTGCATCGGGGTTCCGGGTCCTGTGAACGAAAGGGTGGTTACCGTTGCAGCTGTAGTACCTGGTTTAGCTGGCTAAGTGATGGTGAATAGCCGGTTAGTAGCTGGTTGATAGCTGGGTAATAGCTGGTTGATAGCTGGGTAATAGCTGGTTGATAGCTGGGTAATAGCTGGTTGATAGCTGGGTAATAGCTGGTTGATAGCTGGGTAATAGCTGGTTAATAGCTGGTTAATAGCTGGTTAATAGCTGGTTAGTAGCTGGTTAGTAGCTGGTTAGCGGTTAGCAATGGTCAGCAATGGCTAAGTACAGCGGCGAAAGACCCAGTGGCAAGACAAATGGGATCATCTATAGACCCGGAGAATGATGTTCAGTAAAATGATGATCCCATTATCCATTTGCAGTGCCACTATCCAATAAGGATGGGAAGGATGATCATCAACAAACATAAGATACTGCTGAAGTTGATGAAGTTGTTACGAATTAACTATTATCCACTGTTCATCAACAACAAGACGCAAGAATCCTGGGAATTCACCGTGGATGCCGTGCTGTTCATCCAGCAGTTGTTAGATCTTCCCCCAAGGCCTGTTGCACTGGTGCCGCAGCCTGCAATATGGCATGGCTAACCGCACGAACGGCACCTGATGCTTACCCCTTGGCTGGCTGATGATTGATTCTGGTTGATGGATGCTGGTTGTCAAGCTGGACCCTCTCAGCAGCTCTGCAGGGTTGATCTGCAGGTTTTAGCTTGTCGAAAGCTTTGGACATTTCGAGCTGCGTACGAAGCGTAGGTATCACTAGGAGCTTGCTTGACCTGTTGGATGGAGCTCACACCACTGGGATGTACGCAACCAAGCAGCCAAAGAACCCATAAGATGCGGCAAACAAGCTAGATTGCAAACAAGACAAAGATCCTAAGTAAAGATACTTTTCTTTCCCGAGCAGGAGCCTGAAAGATTACGAAATCCTGCAAATATTATATATTTGAAGTGAGAGCCAATAAGAGCGCAAATGTAAAGGAGAACCAGCAGAACCAGCCAAATGTACAAATGCATGCTATACTTACATAGACACAAATCTAGACATGCAGCTGCGTTTCAGTCACATTCTAAGCCTAGGAGTCCTAGCAATAGAGCTGGCGATGTGCCGCTGCCAACGTGACGCAGGACGATGTGGAAGGGCAGGTAGAATGCTTCCTGGAGACCTTACCCATGAGCGACGCACACGAGGTCAGGACCTGCGCAATGGCCTTGTACACAAGGTGAAGCGTCAACTTTGAAGGTAGGTTAGTAAGCCATTTAACTATGGTTATATTTTCCACAGGTAGCAGTCCCGAACTTTGTAAGTTGGCTCAGATTTGTCATTTAATCGTGGTTCTGTCAGCCATTTGCCTAGTCATTACCCTACTTAACCCTTGTTTCAAACCAACGACTCGCAAACTGAGGGGGCCCTCCTTGCAAGGGTTGGAATTGGACTGTTGCAGTGTGGGCTTGCCCCCCACGAACCATCCAACTGTTCATAGCCAGCTGTTGATAGGGAAGCCACCCTCCTGACTTGGGGTACACCGGGCTTTGGGACAAACCCAGCTGTTGGCTGATAAGCTCCTAAGAACTATATGCTAATATCTGCCATCCGACTAGCAGTTACCCTCGTTCCTTCCACCAACTTCGCCAAAGATTGGGGGCACAGCTTGGAATTGATCATTTGCAATGATGTCCAAAAAAAAGCCAGCCACTGTTCAACTTAGTGATGCCATTGCTTAGTTGACCACAATGCCTCGTCAATCTATCAACCGCAGACCAATTCACCATCGGAAACCTATCAACCTATCAACTCCATTTTTCCACTTCAACTCACCCGCAGACTTGGGGCTTTGAAGATGATCCATGTGGGAACCAACCACTGCCGTCAACCCGAAGGGGCGCTTCAGGTGGTCCATAGCCTCCTGGACAACGACAGCAGTGAAGGCAAAGGCATCACCGAACTGCAGGCACGGGCCGTCACGGGTCAACCAATCACTGAAAGGTTTACCACAAAGCATCTCAAACCAGCTGAAACCATCTTAAACCATCTTAAACCATCTCAAACCTATGTTTTTATTTCCCCTTTTGGTAAACAACTCCGTGAAGAGGTTCTGTGTCTGGGATTTGGTGAAGGTTCTCCATTCAAACAGCCGTTGGGTCTCAGTAGAGATGACAGATGCGCTGAACTCGTGGCCTCGTCCACGTGCTCCAGAGGACGGACGAAATTCGTGTAATTGTCTTGTTGGTCGACGGCTGCTCTTCACACTAATCCTAAGCACAAAAATTCATGGCAAACAAGAACTGAACTATGCAGATGGCATGGCCGTGGGGCGAAACGACCCTCTTGTGCTGGGTATAGTAATTGAGAAGGTACCGCATTGTCGGTTTGTCATGTTCATCTGCCCAATTTTGGTTGCTTTTTGATCAGATAGAAACGTCAAACAATTTGAAGTGTTGGCTGACTGCAGGTCTTTAGATGTGTTGGGACATCTATTCAGCTTCTCAGTAACAATTCCTTCCCATTCTTCTGCTATCTGTTTTCAAACATTTTTCGTTGAAAGACTCGTTGCAATTCTTGTTCTAGTCGTTACTGCAGCTGTTGGCCTTGTTCTTGTGATTATTTTAGTCCTTGGATGTCGACAATCAGCACCCACAAATCATGAATCTATGGTGATTGCGGCAACTCTCCGTTGCAAGATTCTTCAAGCAATGAGTCCACGCACGCTCAGTATTCTCGACGACTGTATCACAACCATCCCATCATCAGGACACCAATCTAGCTGCTAGCCAGTCGTGGGCTTGCCTTGGTACAGGATCGGTTCATGTCAGCGCCAGGCCGGTGGGTACCTGGCTCAGGTGGACGATCGCAGCGAACGCATCGAGGAGTCATGTGAGTTTCTGCTACGACTCCTGGAGTGCCTTGCCTGTGGCCAGGGAGTGCGTGCGTGGGTTGGTTGGTGGGTTGGTTGGTTGGTTGGATGGATGGTTGGTTGGTTGGTGGGTTGGTTGGTTGGGTGGTTAGCTGGCTTGACCCAAGGTTGATCTACTCGGCAAGGTGGAAAAGAAATATTCATCACCCACCACTTAGGTAGTTTGTTGGTGTACAGGGTGGCTAGAAATCAGTGGGCTATGCCAGCTGGCATGACTTAAACATGAACCATAAATCACAGATAGATGATGGTGGTAGCTCAGGTTTTCTTCCATCATCTTTTGGAACAAGCTTAACAGGTCTCACAGCTTGGCTTCCGATGCCTGGTCGTTGACTGGCAGATCCGCCCTGATTCTCCAGTTCGTTCATTCCATGGGGGACAGTCAGTGCATAAATTTGTTCGGTTTTTTCTTAGTAGCTCCTCTGTACTAGCCGGGAAAGCAGGATTAAAACTTTTAGGATCTTTGAAACAGCAGTCAAATGAAGGGTATTGATTGTTGCTGATGATTGGTTATGATCCAATGAAACCGGAACCCGTTTTTCTCATGGCTTGCCACTGGGTACCTGCGAACTCGACTTGTCGATTCAGCTGCCAGCGGCATGTCCCATACAGAGCGGGGGACATCTCCAACGAATATGCGGCGTCTCAGTGATAAAAACAGTATTGTAGTTAGATTCATATGAATATGTCTGGGGTATCTACCATGACGTGCTAGACCTTTGTTAATTTTAGATTGGCGAGCACCCACTTGTAGGCCAGGACGGCAGTTTTCACAAGGAATCACCTTACTTTTGTTTGAGGGGCGAATCTTCGATCACTGTTTTTTTCGGAGGTCAGTTGTAGGCTGACTTCGGGAATCTTGCTGGTGAATAATCATCCAATCCGTTAGACAGCAGCTAGTGCCAGCGGCAGTAACTGTTTCAAAGCTTCATGAGTCTTGCTTGCACCTGTGAAATGCAAACCAATCTAATGCCATGTATGCAGTGAAAATGCATGTAATTCCAAGATTTATGTCTTGATATTTGAAAAACATGTTTGCTTGAAGATGGACCCCGATATCACTGATATTCATCGTCATGCAACTATCTCTTACAAACATATGAATACATTCAAGTGCATATACCCTTAAGCATTTGCAACTTGATTGCAATTTTATATACCTCAGAAACTATTTATACCACACGTATTTGCACCTTAATTGCACCTAAACAAACATATCTAAACCAACATTTTCCCTCCCTTAACAAAAATATTCCCCAAGCATCGCCCTCCCTTGCGCATCCAACGCCGCGCCACGCGTCGTGGTGCCAGGTTCTGCCCCGTGGAGCAGCGGCAGCACGTTCTGGAGACCTGGCTGCGGCGGAATCCCCGACAGATGCAGCGCAAAGGCGGAGCCGGTGGAGCGATGCCGGGTCGCTGGAAGCTGCCGTAGGGAGCAGCCGTTCTGCTTGTGAAGCTGAGTTGATTCCAGGGGGGCCATTTTTGTCAGGGATTGATGGATGATTGGAGAGTTGATTGGATTGATTCCATCCAATTTGTGTATTGATTCTTGTCCAACTGTCCATATGAGAAGCAAAATTGAATATCCATCGACTACATTTGCGAGGGGATGACTTAGCCATCAACTACATTCATACGCGTTTTGTCCATTTTGTCCTTTCCTGCCGAGACTCGTCGTAGCTTGCAACGCAACTGCCGCACCAACTAGCGGGGATGAGGCAATTTGACGAGTTTTTGTGGATGCTTGCCGCGGACCATGTTTGGTTTCTAAGAACATGATTTATTCAAGGATTTTAGCCTGTTTACTGGCCGTTGTTTCAGTCACTACCGGATCACCCAGTGCACTGCCACTTGATTGTTTTGGACCATTATCCCTTAATTATTAACGGTTGTTGATCATTATTGGCCACGGTTACCTTTGCTAGAGGCTGTTTGTCCAGGTGCGTTCTTGAACCGTTCACTCAGGTACTGCAGTTGTGATGCCGAATGGCTAGCTCTCTTTAAAGGTTTAAAGACGGGTTTGTATGCCCAACGGCTACCAATCATGACATGAACATTGCAGGGATGTATGCATATGAACAAACATAATTTTTCAAACTTAAACACAGATTCAGATATACGCTGGGTTCACTGATGGCCATTCTGTATTCGCTCGGGATAAATTCATTGCTTCCTTTATCTGGGTTCCCATGGTCATTGACAAGGCTTGGAACCAGGGGAGCTCCCATGGCCAGATAAAGCCTTGTCTCCCTCCACTTCATCCGACTTCCTGGAAATCCGCGTGGGGCTTGGCGTGGAGCAGTCCTTCAGGGCCTTGAATTTGCCACCTGCCGTGGCGGTCCGAGGATCGCCATGGTGGTGGTAGTGATGGTGGTGGTGGTTGCAAGCGTTGTACTGCTTCTTGTTGTGGCATGTTGTGGTTGTTGTTATGGTTGTTGCTGTTGCAGTTGCTGTAGTAGGAGCAGCAGCAGTAATAGTGCAATAGCGGTAGAAGTCGTTGTTGTGGTGATGGTCATCAGCGTAGTTGTCATTTGCATCTGCTGATGGGCGGCACAAACGGTTCAAAATATCGAACATTGGGAACCCTCTGGACTGCCTGCCCGAAGTCAAATGCATTTAGTCATGACTGGTTAATAATGTTTTTGACCAACAAACCTTTTGATCCAGTCAGCAAAAGACTATGAACCAGCATGCATTCAGGTTCAGCAAAAGTGTGGTGGTAAGGCGAACCCTTCTCCATCTTCAGCATTAAAATCAAGCATCATCAGACCATCATTAAGCCTTTAAACCGCTGCTCATAAAGTGATGTAAGCTAATGACAAGCCAATATACCAATATAAAAAACATCACTAAGCCTTATGAGCCTTATAAACATTGAAAAACCAACCCTTATCAGCTTATTAAGCCTTAGAATCAAGATCACCTCTCCATATCCCCCATCCATTCCTAGACACTTTGTCACGCGCGGTTGCTGCTCAGGTCGAGCGCAGCGCTTGAACTCCAACGTCATGACCCCCGCGGTGTCCATGCGAGCGGAGGAAAGGGGCCGTTTGTTTTGGTGGATGGAAGTTTGGGTGGCCCAGCAGATGCTAAAGATGCTTCAACAGTGGTCATGATCATGGTTATATAAGTTATGGTTAAGGTTCAACTAATAATGGAGGGTTGTGGTTATGGTCATGGTTATGGTTATGGTAAACAATAGTGGGGGCGATGGTTCAGCTAATGGTTCAAAATGATGGTGATTATAGTGGTTTATGAATTGGTTTATGGTTATAGTTATGGTGGCAATAATGGTGATGACCGCAGTTTTGGTGGCAATAACGGTTGTGGTCCATGTGGTTATGATTCAACCAATGATTCAACTCATGGTGATGAAATGGTTGATGGTTTGTTTATGGCGATAAAGGTATGGTTGATGATTAAGTAGTTTTCAAATGGTTCACTAATTGTTTACATTTTGGTGAATATCATTAATTGAATAACATATGACCAGTATAGGAAAGTATCGCAATAAATGTTTCATGATTCATTGGTTTACAATGGCATGTTTCTTATCTCAAACTATATAATCACCACTCAACTGTCATTGTTGAAATGACTGTCTAATTATGACTTAAATAGTGGTGTGTTTTAGTCATGACCTGTTAAAGGTATAAAATCAACGCAGGAATCGAACTCGTTGTATGTCACTGGTGGAACATTACTGACCCCAGCATCAACCAGTAAGACCAGCGGGGAGCACAAGCCTACCCCTTTATAAACCTGGTGAACCTTACCAACTCCAAGCATCTTATGAACCAACGTACCAACTCATGAAGCCAAGAAAACCATTACAATTCACCAGGCTTCAGAAGATCAGCTTAGAATTACTTATTAACCAGCTTAAAATGGCTAGTTACGAGCACCAAGTTGGTGAATAATAGCTTATTAACTGGCCAATCAACCAAAATAAACCGTCTTTAGCCACTTTATCAGCCATGATTCACCAGCGCTCTGATCAGGCCGTGGAGGTATGAGTCACCAACTTAGTGCTGGAAACTCCTGTGTTTACCCAGCGTGATCCACCATTTTGGATGAACCGGCATCGTCACAGGACAAGTCGCCAGGGAAGAGTCGGTGTTTCGGCCGGGAACCAGGACGAGCGGCGGGGAGACTGGATTTTTCAGGGCCAGCTATGAGCCCTGAAAACGTCCAGGTGGTGTTTCGTGGTTTATTGTTTCTTGAGGACGGCCCATGAGGACTACCTCGTGGGTTGATGCTTGTTGATGCTTAAGGAGATACATTGTATCATTGTTTTTACAAGGGTTTTCATAGTGTATCATGTTAGTTTTGCCACCCTTTGATATAGAATCATGTTTAACGATGCTTGACAGTTAAGCATGGCTGACATGGCTATGTTGGTAGTGCAGGCTCATTCTCAACTGTTGCACGTGATGTTATGACTAACGCTGGCTACTTGTGAGCTCATTAACTATTATTACCTGTTAACATCATAGCGATGCTAACTCCTTGTTAGAGTCCTCAGCCATGACGTTGAAGCTGATCCACAACCGTTTACCAAGCTTAGTCATGATCATACGTTTATATCCACTGGTATCCACCGGTTAACCAAGCTTAGCCACGATCATATGATATTGATAAGGCTATGATGTTGATCAGGACCATGCTATAGCTGCTATGGTTCACCTTTGAGTGTTTCTCAAGTCACAGGGGTGCCCCAAATCATAACATACCGGTATTGGTCATTTATAGTAATAAACCCAGCTTTTCTGGAGCCCCTAATTGTTGCTGCCTTGAGAGACACCCTTCTTGGTCGCCGCGTCACGGGTTGCGTGGCGCTGTGAATGCATTGGGTCTGAGGAGATCGGCTGTTCACCTTGCACGAGTTCGCTCCGGTACAGGAGGCGCGATGGTGCCGCTGGAAGCGCCATGCTAAGACAAGAAATGAGGATCTATTTGATTATCAAATGAATTTGTGTTAGTGAATGAATTAGGTAATTTACTATTTGTTGTCAAGAAATCTGATTACAACCATTTGGTTTAGCAAACACATCGGATTATCAAATTGCAAATTACAAACAAAATGAATCTAATAGCCAATTTGAAAATCACTTGCTAAGCAATTTCTAATAATCGTGGAACAACTAAGCCATGCAACGAAATCATAACCATTTGCTGACCCTTCAAAAGTTTGTGGGCAACTTTTTTGCTAGGCCTTTAATTTGAAAACACAAAAAATGATGCAACCAGGTTTAAGCGGTCGAATTGTCAAGCAATGGGCAAGAATGAGATTCCCCATCAGGATACGGCTACCCTCACAAATGGCGCAGTTCTAACAAGCTGCTAGGATAGAATCCATGAAGATATGGCTTGTAAACCCATGGTCATATCCAAGACTCGACTGTTGGTTGCCTACGATGATGCAGCTTTTCCGGCTGGTTGCTGGTGACGCAGGTTTGGACTAAGCTCCATGTGCAACCTGCATGAGTTCGCAGGATCTTCTGCACGGTTTTTATGTGAATTTATATGTTATGTATATGGGATATTCTATGAAATAGATACTCAAATCGATGATTCGGAATATCTGCCAACCTAAATTCTGCAGATGTGTCCATGTTGCTTGCGAGACATGGCTATGTCTCGGATGATTTTTTGGCAGCACAGTGCAGACATGTGTCCACGTACGTGGCACCTCCTTCAGTGGCGAGGCCTTTCGATCCTATGACCAGCAATGCCCTGGCAGCATCGAAGCTTGGCGCCAGTGGTTCCAAGTGTTTTTGAAGGGTCCCAGTTGGTTGGTGGCTGATCATGGTGTAGCTGATAGGGAAGAGGGAACAACAATGGCTAAACCACTAGGTTGGTGGTTTGATTGCCATTCGTTGATTTTTCCCTAATATTTTGGGATGGTTGGTTGGTTTACGAGAATTGATAGGGGTCGAAAGCACCAACCAGCCAGTATCTTCCATCAAGAACCAGGCGCCCAACTTCATGGCTCAGTTTCAGCAACAGTGGCCTTTGGGCGCTCATGAAGCCGTCGATTTCTGGGAGGAACAGCTCTTCAGGAGCTTTTGGTTGGACAGCAACATGCTGTTTGAAACACTGGCAGGGCACTATACTTTTCCAAGGAATCGGTGGATGCTCAAACCCACGTTGGATGGTGGCTTTAATCTGGATGGAGATGGAATCAGACAGACAGACCTCTACTTTATCCCGCTATGGTTATCTATGGTTTGAGAATTTCATAGATCCAAGGGTAGGTTCTGCTGTTGACTTCTTAGTGGTTGTCCCTCAATGGGAGGAGTTGCAGCGCTAATGACCGGGCCGATTCTCACGGCGGTGGCACTTCGTTTGTTGGAGCGGTTGCTTCACGGAGGTTTGTGTGCCAGGCTGACGGGAAGAACATCTGCGATTTACCCTTCATTGGCCATTAATCACTGCAGAACTATCCTTCACCATCATAAACCATTAGTCGTATGAACCATGAGTACGAACCATTAGTTAGATCCACAGCAATCAATACCCTATTTCTTGATTGATGGTGAATCACAGCTTATTTATGGTGAAATGGCCGTTGGTATGTTCATATGGATCTACCATTTGCCAGATTCAAAGTTTTCATTTTAAGTCCTTCCTTTGCATGGGAGGCACGAGGATTCATAGGGACGGTCACTTACGACGGTGAATTGGTCTGTGATGATGAACTATTCAAGTACCCTCTGGTAAACTAACATAGCAATGGACCATCCATCAATTATCAATGGTTTCCCAGGTTTCTCTATAAAACATGGTGATTTTCCAGCCAGCGAACTGTGAGTTGACACCAGTAACGTGTACTTCTCCCCGTGATCCAACTCGACTGGCTTTGGTGATTCGGTGCCGCCGAGGATACAAAGTGTCTGGCCAAGGTTCTGAGAGTCGCATCCTCAAACACCGTTGGGGAAGCACCTGGAGCTGTGTGCAACCGTATAACCGCCAGGGGTTAGTGTCTAATCAATGGGGAGATAGTCGTCCATCGGGTTAAATACTGGTTGATATATAGTGGTTGACAATGATGGGTCGTTGTTGACAATGGTTACTAATGGTTCATTGATACTTGATGATGTTTACTGATTGTTAGAGTGGAGGTTCCGGTGGTTAATTGGTGATGACTCGTTGGTCGGCATCTTTTGGGTACAGCCCACAACATGGGTTTCCTCAGAGATGGTGGTACCTACTAACCATTCAAGAATAGCCACTATTGCGTATAACAGTGAAGCAAGCATCTCTTGGCGGGGCACCATTTGTGGACAAACCTATAAAGCAAGTAGTAGGTTCATCAACTATCAGTTGTTCAACCATACTTAACCATGAATCAACTATAATTTCAGGTATGATATTTGCGAGACGGGGTGGGGGCTGGGTAAAGGAAGCTTACCCCAACGCAGAGCTGGATACTGCTGGGAATCATGGAGCTTGGAGTTTGAGCAGCAATAGTGTAGATCCAATAGATTTCAATCAATTCCCAATAGAATATCAATCCCCAACTGATTCAATCTAATAAGTATTCAATATCAACAGTGCAGCAATATCAAGAATAGTTTCATCCTTGACTGATATTGTAGCTGATATTGCTACACTGTTATTGTAGCAATGATTATATACTTTATATTTATATTGCTTGCTCATAGTGTAGCAATAACAGCTTCCAATCACTGTAGCTGATCCACGACTGTTTGCAGCTGGACTTGGATTTGGTTGATCGCATGGGGGCGGAGGCTGAGATTGGTAGCCATTTCGGATGGAGTGAAGATCACTATTCGGGGCCCAGTTGGAGGTGATCTTTCAGTGACAGGAACCATTGGTTGATGATGTTGAATGGTTCAGAGTGGTTTATTATGGTTTGTTACACCCTATTATTTAGCATTAATTAGCCATTACTGACCACTATTGACCACTATCTAGCATTATTTAGCACTATTGAACGAAGCATGAACTATCATTAATTAACCATTGATGAGCAATATTGACCATTATTGAGCGTTATGAAGCCTTTTTGACAATGATTACGCATTTATGATGGTTTATTGCATACTATCAGCTACCATGAATTAGCCATTATTGATCATCATTTAGCATTTTTCAACAATCATCAAGCATCTTTTGCCTAACAGTCCTTTGCCAAACAATTGGTTTGCCTGATTTCTAACAATCATTAAGCATTTTTTAACAATCATTAAGACAATCATTAATGATTAACCAGATTAGCAACAGTTGTTATAACATTTAAAGCAGGTACCATTAAATTTAGTATCAAACTTAACAATTAACAGCAGGTTACCCATCAGTAGGTTACTAAATTTGTACAGCAGGTAAAAATCCTTAACCAGCAGTGACGTGCTGTTAGCAGTAACCTGGTTGACCCGCCCCCAGGTGGGCGGTCTTACCGACGATGAGATCGCCAAGTTGCTTCAGGCGGGACCCGGTCGTGGCGGCAACGGTGGTGCCCTTGCCGGTGCCAAGGAGATATCAGCCATGCGTGGTTTTTCTTTTTATACCACTGGTCATGAACCACTAGTATACCTGGATGTATTAGTTAAGCAGTAGTGAACTATGATTAATCATTATTAAATGGTACAATTATCTATGAACCGTTGCTTATTAGACAATAGTTAAACCACTGGTTAAGCACTAGCATTGACCATTTTCAACTGTTTATAGCACTCATTAACTACTAGTTAAACCACTATTACTAGCTATTGACGAACCACTAGTCATACCACTTTGTTAACCATCTATTTAACTAGCTATACATTACAGATTGACCACTAGGTATTGACCAGTAGGTATTATAACAACGAGTTATTGATGAAATATTCACTGAATCAGCCATTTGTTTCACCATTTGTCAACTACTAGTTGAACCACTACTTAAACGCTAGTTGTATCATGAGTTGTGCCACTAATTATTAACCATTGCTTATAAAACAATAGTTGTACTACTAGTTAAACACTAGGTAAACATGGTTAAATAAACTATTGTTTAACCTCAAGGCTAACCAATAGCTAAACATGGTCAACCGCTAGCTAAACACTAAGCTACGTTGCTTGCTAGTTGCTTGCTTATTAAACATTATTAAACTTGTAGTTATTTACCTGTTATCAACCATTGTTTACTACCATTAGTTGCTTATTAACAATAGTTATTAACCAACTAGTTATTAACAATAGTTATCAAGTACTATTAACTAGTTACCTCAACTTGTTATTAACTGGTAGTTAACCATTGCTTATTACTAGCTAAACTAACAACTAGCTATACCTCAAGTCATTGAGCATTTACCTCCTCTCAGGGCGCAGGCCTGGGTGGAAGCGGTGAACCCGTGGACTACGAGGCGGGCGCATGCTGGCGCTCTGCGCGGAAACGCGCGTGGCATAGGTTGAGTGATGGTTCATAGGTTGATCATGGATAGTACCCTAAGAGTGATGGTTCATAAGTTGAGAATGATGAACTGAAATTGAAGATTCGCTTCGATGTTTTTTGTGGATAGTTATTCGACGGTGAATGATGCCTGTTTTTGATGCAAAATGATGCTTGGCCATGGTTGATGGTTCACAGTGAAGGGTTGATGGTACAGATGATTTGAGAGAAGCATGCAATGAACTGTTACTACTGGAGGGACATTAAGATATTGACCCGCGAACACAGGAGGTTCGTAGCAACACGAATAGATACTGCAATCATGTCTATAGCCGTGACAAGGCTCTGATATGGAATGAATCAATCCCACATGCAGCAGAAGATCAGTGAACGACCTGCCAAATCTGTTCGCAGGTTTAAGAAGGGAGCAGAAGGGCTAGAGGGGCCCTGAACTCAAAGCCTTACCATTCACATAGGAGTATGCTCACCTACAATAGTTGATTTAAGTCATGTAGCAATTGGATCAGCAAATTACTCTTTCAACAGGTACAGCTTCAGTCAGATAGGGAAACATACATCATCTCATTTCAAATCAGCTTCCAACCTGCTAATTGGGTAAGCAATCACTTAAACATACCGGCGTTCGTAGCTGAATGGGTGTTTTAGTCACGGCGGGTATTTTGCCAAACTGGCATGGTTGGTGTACCAAACCAATGATCCACCGTCGAGTGCTGTCGATAAACCAACCCGAATTTTGCCGCAGCTGGCAAGCTACCAGTCTCATAGCTTTAGCTTCACAGCTGGATCTACCCCATAGCAATCCTCCCATGCTTGGAATCACCACAGGGTCAACGCCGTCAAGGCTTACCCAAGTGGTTCCATGAGCGACTGCAGTTCTGTTTTGACCATGGGAACTCGCTAGGGAACAATGGTTGTTGACCCATAGCCGCATGTGTTCATGCACTACTGTTGACGAGCTGTCATTCCTCAAGTGCAACTTATTGATTATATTACACGTCAATCATTTACTTCCATATAATTTGCATAGACAGACAGACGGACGGACGGACGGACGGACACAGAGACAGACAGACAGACGTAATACTATGTATGTATATTATATATATATATACATATATGTGTGGGCATAGATGTTTGGCATATTTATGTACATGTGTATGTATCTCAACCAGCTCCAGCTCCAGATTGGGAATTGCACTCTCTGCGAGGCCTTCTTGGAATGGATGTTCCGGCGGTAGGCAGGGCTGGGCAAGGCAGAAAGGGAACCAGTCAACTTCATGCTCAATTGATTGATTGTCACGGTTCAAAATGGCTAATTACTGGTTGAGGATGATTGATGATGTGTAATGATAAATGTTTTCGAGAATGGTGACGGATCATGATTAATGCTTTTGAGAATGGTTGATGATGGGTAATGATGAATCATGGTTGACAATGTGTAACCGTTACAATGCTTTTGCATCGTTCATAGTGCTTAACCATTTCTTTTGTCACGGTAGGCTCCACGAACAAGGACTCGCTGCTTGCTGGTTTCAATATACCGAACCAACATCCAACCTTTCCACCCATGGCGAACCTCCATTCATCATAGATACCCCCTGAGAAACTAAAATGGAAGTGAATAGCGCCATTTTCATCAGGTTCAATAGGTAAACCACCTACAAATGGCGGATTTTCCACTCCCACCTTAGTTTACCAGAGAGTAAGGATCAACCAAGATACATTGTCAGTAACGAGCCATGATGCGTCATTGACAATTCATCATCTAGATCCATCATCTAGGCTTCTCCTCTGACCATCCATTTCCAACAGGGCTGAGATGTGACAACCATAGACACCTTTTTAGACAGCCAGGCGTATGGGATTCCCAATTGGAAGAATTTCTGAGGCCCATGGGAGTCTACCCCAATCCATCCGCATGATTTTCAGCTGGAAACGCCAGGCGAAACGCTCTGTGAAACGCATCGTTGATCAACACTGATATAGTGCTTTCTTGAAATAGAGGTGCCGCCGAATCATCCAATATTAATCATTCATAGTAGTAGACCAACCTTTTTTTGGGTCCCCCCCATTTTAATAAACCACCAGATGTGGTTGGTATTCTGCACCGTGGTTGCAATAGATTTGACTTGCTCAAAATCTGCGCAGGGGCCGATGGAAGCCATGCTTCGCTGCTGTGTGATAGCTAAGCGCTCCGGCGCTCGAGATGTGAACCGCCGCCAGTGCGTCAGGTGACAATGGTAGTGATTGTGTGGTAACTAGTGATGGTGATAGCGCTTGATGATAGTTGATGATAGTTAGATAATGATGATTGATGATGTAACTACTGATGGCTAATGATGGTTGATGATGTAACTAGTGATGGTTAATGATGGTTGAGGATGGTTGATCATGATGATGGTTCATCAATAGTGATTGTTGATTGATTGATGACCACTAGTTATGATTCATAGCAGTCATGAAGGCACTGGTGGTCTGATGTCAGATGCTTTATCCCTTCTGCGATGGTCACAGCAGGGGTGGAACTCTCAAGCCTACTTGGCTTAGTAGTCTGAGGATGCATGATATCAAACCACTATGGTTTATCAAAACAGTATGATTGATCAAGAAGTATAATGAAAAAACAGAACGTCATACTGGTTTATCAAACCAGCATTTCTTATCAAGCCACTAAGGTTTATCAAACCTTTCTGTTTTTGCATTATACTTCTTGCCTGAGATGAAGAAATGCTGCGAACATGCTTGCCAACGCTGCCCAAATGGAAAGCACCTCCCAGTCAACATCGTGGTATGAGAGAGTCGTCCAGGTTGATCAGTTTCAGCTGTGTGTATTTCAAGCTTTGGTACACCTGTGCCCTTGAGAGGGTCATATTTTGCCAAGCAGGACGATTCAACGGCCCACCTTCAAAAACTCAATAGTCCAACAATTCTCCGGGGTTTTCAGCACTGACATTTGGGTTCCTACAGCCCTCCACTTTCCCTGGAACACATTCTTGACCTCTGCAAAACAGAGCGCAATTCTGGCCCCCAAACCTTTATCAATGCCCTTTGCGTGATGAGCAACTCCAACAATCCGATCAGGGGCGTGAGAATTTATGCTTGGCAATGGTCCATAATGATTAGAGTCATGATGATGCTAAATAATCATTGTGAATAGTGATGCTTAACGGTGGTCCTTCGGTTTTGTTTGGGTTTCATTCCTTGAAACTGTGGTCGCAACACTGAAATCGCAGCTGCGCACGTCTCGGTATTTACGGCGAGGACCGGGCAGCCGGCCCGGGCCACCCCCAAAGGGGATGGCCTATCGGGGCCTCGCCCGGACTCGCTGCAATCGTTGTTGCTCAGCAATTCCGCGCTAGAGAGAACTGGTGAGCCGTGTGGGGGAGGCATGTGAGGTTACAAATGTGGCTATGGGTCAAGCAGTTAACCAACCAATCATGGGGGATAGTAACCAACAATTTCATAGGGAAAACAATGGAAAATGATAGGGGAACCAGGGGTACAGGGTTTTGACCCACAGCCATGCGGTGAAACATGTGGACCAGAATGATACGCCAATCCCAACCTTAGAAGCCTTAGCATACGCAGATGGGATATTTCAAATTTGGGTGGTTCATTCTTTGCGTCGGAGCATGGAATCGTGAAACCAAGAACCTGAGTCGGAACTTCAGAAATGAATGACTCGTCCCCAAAAAACACCGGAACATTTGACGGGGAAATGAACTTTGCTCCATGAATCATTTGTAGACAGGGAGAGGGCCAATCAATATCGGACGGATTTCAGCATCAACTTGCAACTTCTCTTCTGCGGATTGCCCTGGGCCATGGTTAACGGGGGCCGGCTTTTGCTGACCCTCGGATGACAGTGGTGGATGGCTCACAGATCTTTGGCGGTAGATTTGGCAAGGAACTTCCTGAGAGGTTAGATGGATTTATTCTGTTGATATATATATATATATATCACCAAAATGACCGCAGTGAAGCATGCATAAAGATTTTCTTCGTGATAGAGTTGGAAACATGAACAAAAAATAACAATTCCAGTAGGCGACAGAGGTTCTGAATTGGCTCGAGATTTGATCAGGAGCATTTGGTGCTCATTCAAGTTGGGGATGAGTGCAACAGACCTAGGACCTAGTCTTTCAGACATTTTAATAAAGCCGCCGAGCTGGCAATCTCGGATCCCTGCAACTTACCTGGCCATCCCTGCAACACGACTAGCAGTAAACCGTCACAGATGGTGCCAGGCGTTCCCATCAGCTTGCCATCTCCAGGTTGGTCATGTGAGCCCTTCATCTGGATGCCGGCCTGGCCGGCACTGTGCCACAGTCGGTTCGGCCCTGGGATCATGTACTTGGATGATCTCAGTGGTATGGTGGATTTTTCCATGGCTGAAAGATACTCGTTGGAACAGTGGGATGATCATCCAAGTGATAAACTTTTGAAAGATCCCAGATGCGAGTTCGAAGTTGACCGAGTCCAGGTGGTACCCCTTTCCTTCCAAAGGGTGGCACAAACGCAAATGCCGAGCGGCCAATAGGATAGATAGATTGAAGCGGCTGTCAGTGGGGCACTTGGCTGTTGACATGACAAATGGTTAAAAAGAAAGCAAGTGGGGCTCTTACCTTGAGAGAAGCTTACCAAATACTCATTGAGCACATTTCTGTTTCGGTAGCATTTGGGGCACTCCACATGCTTGATGATTTCTATGAGCAGGTCCCAAGATGTGGTACTTGTTTTTACTTGGGAAATCATCACTAGATTGATGCTAGCACCATCTGCAGAGCTAGCATCTCATGAAGGATCATTGCCTCTGCCATCTTTGGTTTGCTATCGTTATTTGTTGATAGTAGTTGCTTGCTAACATGTATATATATACTAGTATATATATATATGTATATAGATGTGCATAACTTTGATAGCCGTCGTCGTTCAATCGTGGATCTCGATTGTTAGATGACCTGAGCGTATACACTTGTCAAGCTGGAAGGGTACCACTCTCACTGAAAATCGTGCATGAATGAATTGGATGAAAAAAGTGGTGACTCCATCGCAGCTCAGCACCTTTTCCAACATCTCGTGTTGTTCGGCCTTGGGATCATGCTCCCAGGTCGGTAGATTGATGACTACCATCGTTACCAGGCTGGCAGTAGAATCTGCATAGTTGTCCTACTGTCATTATAGATGAGAACTCTCATTGCCAAAGCATTGTGCATCACACAGGGCTGGTTTAGCATCAAGCTTTGCCATGCACTATATTGTGGCTTCCCCCCAATGCCGTTGACCAAATGGCAGGGTATTTTGCTGGGGGGATTTGCTACCCAGTACACATACTCATGAGACTCATGAGCCTGTGTATACATATAGAAGCACATATTACAACATATATGTGCATACGCAGATGAGTATGCACATGCGTACATGCATATATAAATATATATATATATATAATATATGTACAACTGCAAATATGTATGTATCGAAAAACATCTCCTACATGAACCTGCGGTTTTGCACTAAACCTCGTTTCCGACTAAAACAAGAATTCTCGCTGCGTGTGAACTTGAAAGATGGTGCTTAACCTAGCGTCGGATGACACGTCCATGGTGTACACAACATCGCTCATTTCTGAACGGCAGTTCGGGATTTCTATTGGATTTTCCCCAGGATCTATACATACAACTACATAATCATACAATGCATCTATCGTTACGCATATGCTTATAGCTATTTAGTCTCTATACATGCAATCCATTTATTCACAAAGAAAAAAACGTGCCCAGCAGTGCGAGCGGATCTGTTGTCCGTTTGGGCTGGCCATTAGGGGTCGATCAGTATGCCTGGGTCATGAATTACCATTGGATCCATGAAGTAGCTGATCAACAATTGACTACTATCAATCATAATTCAGAATTATTGACTACCATTGACCATTATGAGCCATTACTAGCTATCCAGTAATCACTTTAAAGTACCTTTGACCATGATAAGACATTGTGATCAAGAAACTGTGATCCACTAACGGTCCAAACTGGGATCAAAAGACGCTGATCCAAGACATGAACTACGAAGATCAAGATATTTCTTGAACAAGTGGGGTTCCCAACCACCGGTTATTCCCCCAAGTCGCCATGGCATGAGATCATCAACCTCAGCCATTGCAGAGCTCAAAAGTCAGCTGCCTTGGAAACTTCTTGTCACTCGCTGGTGGATGTGGTACGGACCTCGGAACCTCAGGACTGAAGAAATAGCAGGGTTTATTCATGGCTTGGCTTGTTTGATCATGGTTTATTGGCAGGGTTTATTCATGGTTATGACCATGAAGAATGTTTAATGATAGGGGATAACCGCCAACAATAATGGTTGAACAACTACTAGTTGGTGGCTTTAAACATGTTTTCCGTTTCCACAATCGTTGGGATGGTTGTTGAAACTACCAAGCAGTTCATGATGGTTGCTGCGAACTGATATCTATCAAGTTGGGTTGAACAACATCCGCCATTCAGGGGCGATCTCGGGATGTCAACTCGGGTTTCTTAAGCCCTTCTGTGTGCGACCTCTGCGTAGCGTTGATGTTCAATGGAATGCCAGCGAATCCAAGTCGGGCGCAATGCTATCGGGCTTATTTGGTTTGCGTTAGCACCCTTCCTCAACCATTCTTGGGTTCAGGATAGTTTATGTGTTTTTTAATATGGTTGTGGGTCAAAACCCTGTACCCCTGGTTCCCTATCATTAACCATTGTTTCCCTTGTTATCGTTGGTCATTATCACCAAATATTGGTTGGTTAATGGCTTGACCCATAGCCATATTGCTTGTTGACCATGAACGGGACAAAGACCCCCTGAGAAGCAGGTGCAGGTTTGGCTGTGGAAGTCTGCTCTTGTACATTGCATCCAACTGGGCTGTGCCGATTCTCCACTGCACATGACTCCAGTGTGTTACCACCCCCAATGTTCGTTGAATGTAGCGCTAATGTTGTTTCACATCCCCACATATTACCTCTGTCCTTTGGTTGTTTGAATATTGCTAGTTGGCGAGGTTAAATATCATTGTTAGATATTGTTAGTTGATAACTTGATGATATTTTTCGATTTACATTTGGGTTGATGTATATACCGCTAATAGTTTGTGTTGGTTATTTCAATGCATGACTACTTGATGTATCCCTATTGTTAGTGCTGTGTCATTAGTTGGTGTTGCTGGGTTGGATGGGCGGGAGCTCGATTGCAGAGTAGTGGTTGGGCTGAGGGTAAGTGGTGTGGTTCCCTTTCGGTTGCTTACAATTTGGTATGATTGGCGGGAAGAACTGGTACTCACTTGGCTTGGCAGCATCGGGCCGGACTATCAATAAGTGGAATACGAGGTGGAGCCCCCAAACGACGCAAGTTCTTTAAGATTCGCCAGATAACCAGCTGGTTAGACTCTGGTAAACTAACCCTACCCCCCTGGTTGCGTGGAAAATCCACCTTTTATAGCTGGTTTACCTATCAAAAATGCTGATTTTTAGCTTCCTGGCTAGGTATGTTCATCATGAGTGTCAGCTACCCAGTTGTGTTCACCTCACGCACCGCACTTGTGGTTACCACTCTGCATCCGAGGCAATCGCGTGCAGCACCCAGGCGGGTGTGCTGACATTTGTGGGCGATTCAACATGGTGGTTTCTCAATAGCTGGGGGTACCCCAAAATCATCCAAGTCGTTAATCCTTTATAGTAGTAAATCTGCCATTTTAGGGGTTCCCTATTTTGAGAAGCTACCACATGATAAAAACTTCTACTAGGTTTCTGCAATCATTAGGAGCTAATGAAGGATGAATATCAGTGATAAGCCATCGCCAATTTTACCATTAGTACCAGCTGGTGATTACAATCAAGTAGGAGTGGTTTATGGTTTGATGGATCCCACTATCATCAAAACATAGTAAGAAGATGTTCTCCCACTGCACAAGCTACTGATGTTACCATTGCAGCCACCGCACATGGTACTCTGATCTCCCAGCTTGATGTATATCTCGGGTCATCAGCTGATCAGCCTGTAGCAGCAGCTGCCCACTGTTCAACGCCTGATACCTTAAATCATCAGAAAGATGGGGGGTCTAAGCCAAGGTTCACTGCCCCAAAAGCCGCGATCCTAAAAGTAGTGCTTCGTAGAAGCTGTCTTTGGCAACGTTGCAAGCCCGCAAGTAGAAGTTGATTTCATCTCCCTGTACAGCCCACGGGCCAAATATCATCCACTTGTCAAGGTTGTATCCGTCCAGTTGCCCATACTTTGTCACATCCCTTTATGTTTGGACAGAACCAAAGCATGGTTGCCAACCAGTATTCTTCATACCAAACTGTATGAATGCTTCCATTCCTGGTGTGCTTCCAGGCACCCCAAATAATACTTGGATATCTACATTGTCAGTAAATGAACCACTACAAATGAGAAGGTAGCCATAGACATTGGCTTTCATGGACATCCATGATTCTGTATATATGTGTTTATATACATATATATATATACACATAATACATATACACACATAAATTTCTCAACCTGAGTACATATACACACATGTGTATATGCAACATGGCCAGTTGAAGTGCACGTGAAGTGTTTTTTCTCGGCCCTACAACCAGCCCCCAAAGGGAGCCCATCCTCGGTCAGACCCTGGGTTTCCTGTAGCTTTTCCTCCAGTGGGACTCTAAAGGTTAGGAAATGGCCCAGCTGGTTGGAAGTCACAGCCGCAAAACATCGGTTCGCAGGAGCTGGGTATAGAACTCGAGCTGAACAAGTGGACACCTATGGCCACTGATCAACCATAGATACTTACATTGATTCAGTTGCATTTATTGGAAGCCTTGAGTAACATGATGGCCGAGGATTGGATGAAGTCTAAGCATCGGAAATCCATGCTGCGATGCTCGAGCAGGTCCGCATTGCGCCATTGAGCTCCCACAGGTGGATTTCAGCTGCCAGCAGCAGGGCCATGTGGCTTCCACATGCTTTTTGGCCACGTTTGCCAGCTTGACTACCACGGTGGCGGCCAAGTGGTCTATGTCACCCCCACGGGTGAATCGGTGGTGCCTTTCGCCCCACAGCGCAGCATCTTCAGAGTTGGCCAAAGGGTCTCCTTTTTGCTTCGAGAGAGCGAGGAAGCCTATGGTCTTCAGGCAGGGGTACCAAACGGATATGCAAATGGTGGCTTCTCGATACTGGGGACCCCCAAAGCAGTGGTTTATTATTTTGAATGGTTAATTAATAAACTAGATAATTTTGTGGTATTCCTATTTTTAGAAACACCCAAATGGATCCAAGATTATCGTCCCGTTCGCTGGTTCAAGATCCAACCTAGGAGAAGTCTTGGTAGTGGGGTGCTGTCTGCTTTTTTGCAACTAGGGGTTCACCGGCCCTAGGTTACAGCTGTTTCCAAGCCTGAGTCATCGGAAAGGCAGAGGCCCGGTGGAGTAGCAAGCTGCGCAATGACCAGGAAATTTCAAGAGAAGATGAACAAGTTCCACAATTTAGATGCCAAAGCGAAATTCTCTAAGGTGTTGGAGGCTGAACACCAGTTACAGCAGTTGCTTGACGAGGAAGCTTCAGATGGAGATGCTCTCTGTAAATTGGTTCGCCGAGTGGCAGCTTGGTTGTCTCCTCTCAGGCTCTTGCAGTCCGGGAAACGAGGTGGTGCAGATGGCGATGCTGGTGATGGCGATGGTAGTTCGAAAGAGCTGCAGATGAAGATCCGAAAGCTGTTGATTTTGGCTTTGAGCCATTTGGATTTGACCCATGCTCTCACCTTTGACTCAGTCAAAGCCGCCGTGCTGTACATTAGAGCCTTGTTGCCGGCCAGGGATGCTGTAGCTCACAACCTTCGAAACCACGTGAAAAGGGCGGCCGGGTCTGCAGAAGGCCAGTGGCGGCAGCTTCAAAGGCTGGTGCAGCCGGAGGATGTCCCAAAAGATGCAAAGTCTCATGCGAACCAAGCACAACGAAGTTCAGCTTCGAGTCCTTTAGAGTCAGATCGCCACCGGGGACCAGAAATTCATGAGAAAGGCTATCAGCTGAAGGCAGATAGCACCTTTCATCCCTATCAGAAGGTAAAGAACCTTTCATCGGTTTATCAGTCCAAACGGCAGGTACAACTTCACTGCTCCATGTGCTCACATATTCTCAGCAGCAATTGGTTCTGGTTGCACCCCAACTCCGGAGAATCCCGTGTGCTGGTTCCGCATAATGGGCATGCAGCCTGTCGTCGAACTGCAGGAAAACGATCTGTTTGGCGGTCATTGGACGGCACTGCAATCAAGCTGGACAACTTTGGGCATTTGGACCTCTGTCCCCACAACCGTGAAAAATCCAAGTGTAAGGATTGTGGTGGTCGCCAAATTTGCATCCACGGTCGCCGCCGATCTGTTTGCCCGCTGTGCAGAAAGCCAGCGCCCGTGCGAAAAAGTTGCACCGGGAAAAGGACAGAGTCGATTTTCACCAGCTGCGAGCTTGATGTTGCTGGCACTTTGAGTGTGTCATTGTTGGAGAACAATTGACTTACCAATATACCAACCCTCTTCTTCTTTTGTTTTTCTTGCTTCTTGTTCTTGTTCTTGTTCTTGTTGTTGTTGTTGTTGTTGTTGTTGTTGTTGTTGTTGTTGTTGTTGTTGCTGTTGCTGTTGCTGTTGCTGTTCTTGCTTTTGCTGTTTGTTTTCCTGCTGTGAAAATCCTTGTTTATTGGTTTGCTGGTCATAGCCCCAGCGGATAAGATGATGTTATAATCCCCTCAGCTAGGCCCTACACTGTTTATCAAATGATCATTTTACATCCGTGGAGAAAGGCAAAGGGGCCCTACAGCATGTGTCGCTTGAGAAACCAGCAGCGTCTTTGGTTTCGCGAATGCCAAGCAAGGATATTGGTGGTTTCTTAACATAAGGGTACCTCTAAATGCTCCCTTTCATTTAGCATTGTTTATTAATAGACCATCCATTTTGTAATAGACCATCCATTTTGAGGGTTCCCTATGGCTTGAGAAACCACTGGACTTGAGGTCTCAAGCCTGGCATGCTCTGACCCCTGGTGCTGGAAAAACCCTGGCGGACAGGCTGAGCAAGAATTGCCATGAGAAACTCCACAGGTCCATCACTAGCATTGCCATGATGTGAAAACCATGAACTCAGACCAGTATCAAGCCAGAGTTAACCCTAGAATTTCCATGAAAATCCCATGGTTTCCCATAGTTTCCCTGTAACTTTTCATAGTTTCCCTATAAATTCCCCTGGTTTCCCTATAAATTCCTATGAAAATCCCATGGTTTCCCATGAAACTCCCCTGGTTTCCCTAGGCCAATTCCCCTGCGGTGGTTCACCATGGGTGTTCCACAGCGCCCAGGGTGGAGCCGCCTCGTCCCGTTCAGCTGGGATCTTTGAAATCCGAGAATGAGGGCCAGGAGACGGGACGAGTTCCGTGCGGCGCGCGCGGTTCGGTGGACCGGGAGCTGTGGCGGATCCTTGGCTTCCCTTCGGCTGCTTCCATGCCTGGAAGGTGCACATGATGATCATGATGCACATGCACAAAGTTAATCAAATCAAATCTAATCAAATCAAATCATACGGATTTTTTTTGGTTATAGAAATCTATACAGTACAGATTTTCTTGGTTTTATACGTGTATGATTGCGATCTGTTCAGTAGGTGATGGTTGTCCATCCGCCAACAACAGGCAAGCAACAAAGGGATGGTAGAAGTAATGACATACTGGAGATTGTCGAGCGTTTGTTGGTTGACATGAAGAGTCATGGGACCCAACATGTGTGGTACCGGCATGATCCATGGTATAGGAATATGCCGGTATCCGCACATCGCGCAACAATCCCAAAGATGATGGCAGCGTGAGACGGACTAAGGTAAGGTTTAAAAATGCCATGGAAACGCTAACAGAAAGCAATAAAGCAAGAACTACACCTTGGCGTTGGCGACCCCATTGAAGTCATCCCGTTGCCATTTCCAGAGCGCACCTGACACCACCGTTGCTGACACCAGGTGATGGTGGTAGCGGTGCATCACGCTGAGTGATTGATCCCTCTGATATGGGCTCTAACTCAGCTCAAGAGTTGATGACACCATAGGTTTTATCCTCAGCTGGAAGCTCGCACCGAGGTGGTATCACCAGCTGATGGGATTTCCAGGGCTCTCAGCTGATCATACCGCAGCTAGACATCACCACCTGGAAACAGCTGGATGCGACCTTACCTTGGGCGCCGCCGTTGAAATTTCCAGCAGGTTTACAGGCTTATTGGGGTAACTGCAGCTGGGTCCACGTTCGAATGGGAGATCAACCCAGTTGCAGTGTGAACATTCACCAACCGTTCCTGGCGGATGATCATTTTAGAGCACCATGCTTCATGGTTGGCTGATGGCTCCTGGCAGTCTGGCTATCGTACTGGTTGGTGAATCATCTAGCTTTTTGACGGTCAGTGACTTGAAGTAATATTCTGAACAACATGGCGGTAGCAGTATGGGCTAAGGATTGTTGTGACTCGTTGTGGCCATAATCATGTCAAAGTGGTTGACCGGTTTAACAACCATCTTTTGACGTGGTTATGTTTAGCTGGTGAAGAAATGGTTGGAAGGAGCTAAAGTGAAAGCTTGGGATCAATTCTTAGAGCCAGTGGGGTTGCGTATGCCATTCCCCTCAACCAGCCACCCTTGGAGGGTCGAATCCGTTGCATCTGGGGGATCTCCCTGGATCTCCCGGCAGGACCCAGGCATTCGCCTGGTCCCCGCTGGTGGGGGCGGCTGGGGCCGCAAGAAGGACCCTGCGCCAGGGGTTGGTGACCAGGGGGGGCCAGGAGCGGCCCCCAGGAGAACCCTCTGATGGTTTTTGGTGCCATCCAAGTGGTCCTGTAGTTGCTGGTTGCGCCAGCTGAATACAGGGTGGTCAACATGTGAAGATGGGGAATGATCAAAATAAACCACATCATGAGCCACAAGGCAACATTACATGAATGACCAGAAGCCAGCATTGGATGAAGGATTATGGGTTACTTGGAATGTCCAAGAACAAGGACATTGACTACAGACATTCAGTACATGTATGCCACAGATGAACATATGCAATTATGCGCATGCATATGCACATATTTATGTGTACTCTGTTTCTGGTTACCAGCTTCGAATATCCGTTCAGAAGCATCTCTCCGGTGTACGATATCTGTATCTCTGTCATGCATTTTTATCTCATCGGCACACTGCAATTGTACAGCCTAGCAAGGATGAATTCAGAAAGAAGAAATGGGCTCAGACAGACGCGCACCAATCTGTGCCAATACATGACCCAAATGGTGCTTTGACTCTTTGTCAGCAGAATCTTTTTCCGATGGCTCAGCTCAACCACAGGGCATGCAACACTGTCTAAGAAACTGTGGAGCTTCCGAAGCCAGGAAGACTCATATCACCCGGTCAGTAGGACAGTCGTGCGCCGCCACAACTGATGTTTTTTTTTTACTTTTTCCGCCAGACATGGGCCCTGAGTCCTTTCCCTAGCAGAAATGACGATATGATTTCGTCCTAAATTCGTGTACCACTGCGCAACGCTGCCACAGGAGGATGTCATAGAAGAAGAAGAAATCAGCGAACCCCAGCAGCAGCAGCTTGGCAGAGCCGCTGGAGTGCAGGGCGATGCGTTTGGTGGAGCGTCCACGGTGTTTCCCTTTTTTGTCACCGATTCGGAGAATCCAAAGACGCATATTACATATAACAGATAGTACACGTTTCTATATGTGTATCACAACTATGTAGGTGTATTTGTAAATAAATAGATAAATAGATAAACAGATAAATAGATAAGTAAATAAATGAATAAATAAAAAACTATATACTTATGTAATTAATGCAAACTACTACAGTATATCTGCAATTATATGCAAAGATCTATGCAGAGATTGCCACAGTCTGACAGAGTAGAGACATTCTTAGATGAATTGGGATTTAAACTAGTGCAATTTTCTGGTGCTTCACGATGCTTGCTAATCAAAGAGAGTTTAGATCACTTGATGCCTTCTCTCAGGGGACTCACTGGTGTTTTGGTCAAGGGTGGACCTCATCGAGCGGTTAGCTCAAGTCTTTGCAGGTGCCATTTTGAATTGGGATGTCAACTATATTTAAGTGTCTCCAAAGTTGACGCAGTATCATCCATTCCCAATCATTTTATTTCGACCACCATGATTTCAACCAATGGGACCTCCCGCCACATCCAGCCACATCCAACCACATCCAGCCATATCCAACCACATCCAGCCACATCCAACCACCATGATTCCCCTTCTTCACCCCCAGTGATGCGAGCGCAGCGCAGCTGCCGAGGAACCCTCGCTTGGGCAACCTCACGTCGCAGCCTGCGCAGCTACGGCCCACCGCCTGGGGCAGGTCAAGGGACCCGGGGCGGGTCGGCCTTTAAAGGGCCGTTACGGGGGGAGCAAGGCCAGGAGCCCCCCCAAATGGCTTCGAAGCTTAGGATGAGGATGGGGATCTGGTTCATTTGGATACTTTTCTTGGATGGCGACGTTTGAAAATGGTTGAGTGGTAGTGGTGGATGGTTAGTTACATTTGAAAATGGTTGCTACTGAGTGACAATGGTCTCTGCAATGCTGGGTAATGTTGCTTTAAGACTTAAGATAGGTCAGCAGGCTGGTTACGGTGAATCATGGTTCACATGCTGGTTGATAATAGAGAACATGGTGTACCAGTGGACCATCAAGAATGCACGCCGGTGCGTGTTCATTGGTTCGGCGGTGAATCGTGGCAATCCTACGATGGAAAAATTGACTCTTGTCAGCCAATTGGTCCAATCCAGGAACTAAGCATCATCTAACCATCAATCAATCAGTATCATCTATTAATACTCAAGCAACTGATTAATGCTTAAATGGACCGACCACGGCTTAACCCAGGACAGATGGTTAATTCATCATTCATCAATCCATTGTAATGGACCAACCATGGCTTTTGACCCTGCAGATTCTGCTTGCTTTTGCTTCTGCAGGGTAGTGCAGGCCACGTGAGCACAAGCACCAACCCAAGGTTTGGTCCAGCTGGTTGTAGCCATTGAATCACCACGTGAATGGTGTAATCCCAGGTTTTGGAAACTTTCGGAAACTGCTGTGGGTGGGTGTTTTGCCACCATTTTTCTGTACGAGCGACCTGAAGATCTACCGATGTATAGAGATATTTAAAGGCTCTTTGAAACGTACTACTGATGCTACATCGTTCGTACTCTCTATTTCCATCAGCCAGAGGGTCATCCTGGTTTTATCCAAGAACTTGCCCACGTCTATTGGGGCGCACCAATCCTCATTGGGATGGCCCATCTTTTTTTGGGAAGAATTCATCATTTTTAGCAACAAGTTAACCACTATGAACAACCATGATTCATCGACTATTGTGAGCCAGTAATCTTGCAATGATAAACCATTCCATTCCGTACTATTGCTGGTTCACATACCCTACAACAGACCATTATTTGCGATCAATCACCAGTGTATTCTGAATGCACACTTCGCTATTAGTAGCCATTGTTCATCATTATTAGCCATCATGCGGCAATATGATTTGCCTACATGGTGCCGTTGTGAACCAATGTTCAATCTTGTTCAGCATTATCAACCATGTGAACCATGATGAGCCATCAGTTTTCCTACGTTTGTAGATTATCATTGCCACTGAGTCCCTATAAGTAGACACTACTTGCTATGATTACTGACCGCTATTCACCACTAATCATCATTATCATCATCATCATCATCATCATCATCATCATCATCATCATCATCAGACATTGTGAATGATTTATGACCATTATTACTTTATGATTGTTATTCAGCATTATTATCGAATACTTGCCCTCTTTGCCTTCATATTTGCTTGATTGCTCACCATTCACCTCGATTTATCTGAGCCCCCGGTTATCAATTCACCATCATCAACCCTCATCAAACATTTTCAATGAAGCATTACTAGCCATCATCAAGCATCACTAACCACAATCAACCATCCTTATCCATCAGTTAACCACTAGTTCATCATCAGTCAACCATCATTAACCATCATTAACTATCATTAACCATCCATATCAGCCATCCTGCACGACCAACAATCAACCTCCCGGTGATTCACCCCAACTACCGCTGGCACCGGGTGCATCTCGTCGTCGTCGTCGTCGGCGTTGGGTCAGGAGCAGCTTGTCAGCACAAGCTGGTCCAAGGCGCGGGAGCGAGCGATCGCGGGGATGGCGATGCGCGGTAGTAGGGGTTGGTGAACCGCGACCTCACAGGGGTACTTAATATAGGGTTGATATATGTTTAATATAGGGGTATCCTCTAACTTAATATGGTACTTAATATGGTACTTATATGGTTACTATATGGTACTATAACTTACTTATAAGGTTACATATGGTACTTATATGGTTGAAAAGTCCAGTTCTAGGGTTACAAAGGGTTAAAACCGTGGGTTAGTTCAGCGTTGCTACCTTCCATGGTTGCTCATAGGGTTGATTAGGCCTGTTCTAGGGTGGCTAAGGCTGATAGTCATGGGTTAGTTCAGCTACCTTTGAGGGGTACTTACTGGGGTAGGGTAAAGAAACCGTTGATGGGGTTGCAAAGGGTTTTTCGCCATGGGTTAGTTCAGCTACCTTAGAGGGTCATGTTAGCCCTGGATTAATCAATGCCGTCGGTTTATTGATTGGGGTTTGAAGAGGGAACTAAGGCTTTTACGGGATACCCGTTGTTAGGCAACTAGGGATTTATGAATCCAGGGTTGGCATTCGTTTACGGTGGCTATCTCCCAGGGAACTAGCCCTCGGCGCTGCAAACCAGGTTGGAACATCACGGAAAGCGCGCAACGTAAGTCTTTTTGCATTTCATGGCCCAAGAAACCACCAATCCCTCCCGGTGAGGTTCTGTCATCAGAGATCAACAAAAATACATGGCCCAAGATGGCCCCTTCATGCCCCTACATGGTCCCAACATGGGCCCTAGAGTCCCCAACATGCTGCCCAACATGGCAAGAAGCTGTCCCACAAAGAAATTGCAAAAGTGCCCACGCCCGTATACGGGCCAAACACCATCCCAACATGGCGCGAGATGGCCCCTTCATGCCCCGACATGGTCCCAACATGGCCCTAGAGTCCCCAACATGCTGCCCAACATGGCGCGAGGACAGTCGCAACACGCCCCTTTCGGCCGACAAAACTGCCCATGCGCGTGTACGGGCCAAAGACTGTCCCAACATAGCCCAACATGGCCCAAGATGGCCCCTTCATGCCCCTACATGGTCCCAACATGGGCCCTAGAGCCCCAACATGCTGTCCAACATGGCGCGAGGACAGTCGCAACACGCCCCTTTCGGCCAACAAAAAGCTGTCCCACAAACAAATTGCGAATTTGCCGTCTCGTGCAAGTAAAACATCGATTTTTGACCACGCTTAGCTGCAAATAAGATGGCCCAAACAGTTCGAATTGGCACCGTGATTCAGCAAGCGACCGGTATGGCTCAACATGGCGACTTGGTACGGGCCAAAGATTGTCTCAACATGGCCCAACATGGCCCATGCATACCCCGTATATGGGCCAAAGACTGTCCCAACATGGCCCAACATGGCCCCTTCAGGCTGCCCATAATGGTGGGAAGACAGTCGCAACACGCTCCTTTCGCCTGCCCATGCCCGTATACGGACCAAAGACTGTCCCAACATGGCCCCCAACATAGTCCTTTCGTGGCCCGACATAGTCCGAATGGTCCCAAATATGGGCCGTTGATACCCCAACATGGCGCCCAATTTGGCCCGAGAACGAGCTCAACATGGCTGCAGCGAAGAAATTGCAAAATTACGCTCTCGTGCAGGTAGAACGTCCATTTCTGACCAAAAAGGCTTGCCAACATTGCCCAAGATAGCCCCGTCATGCGCCGACATGGTCCCAACATAGGCGCGATTGTCCCAACAAGGCCCATGTATACCCGTATATGGGCCAAAGGCGGTCCCAACATGGCCCAACATGGCCCCTGCATACCCGTATATGGGCCAAAAACTGTCCCAACATGGCCCCTTCATACCCATATATGGGCAAGACTGTCCCAACATGGCCCCCAACATAGTCCTTTCGTGGCCCGACATAGTCCGAATGGTCCCAAACATGGGCCGTTGATACCCCAACATGGCGCCCAATTTGGCCCGAGAACGAGCTCAACATGGCTGCAGCGAAGAAATTGCAAAATTACGCTCTCGTGCAGGTAGAACGTCCATTTCTGACCAAAAAGGCTTGCCAACATTGCCCAAGATAGCCCCTTCATGCGCCGACATGGTCCCAACATAGGCGCGATTGTCCCAACAAGGCCCATGCATACCCGTATATGGACCAAAGGCGGTCCCAACATGGCTCAACATGTCCCCTGCATACCCGTATATGGGCCAAACTCTGTCCCAACATGGCCCAACATGGCCCCTTCATGGCCCGACATGGTCCGAAACATGGCCTCTTGATGCCCCAACATGGCGCCCAACTTGGCCCCGGCCACCCAACAAAAATCTTTCCCGCGAAGAAATTGCAAAATTGCGCTCTCGTGCAGGTAAAACGTCGATTTTTGACCCAAAATTTCTGCAAATCAGTCTCCCCCCCCCCCCACCCCCCCCTCAGCCTTCGGTAAAAACTTTCAAGCGCTCAAGCGCTTTCCGTCATCCAGCCATGAAGAACCAAGTATTGCTTCAGCTGATGGTTCAAAATGTGGCTGTAAGCAAGCAAGCAGTGGCTAAGCATGGTACTTCAACAGTCACGACTAAGCCTCAGCATGTTTCAGGGTAGTTATGGATGAGGGTTCTTCTTCTTCTTGTTGTTGTTGTTGTTGTTGTTGTTGTTGTTGTTGTTGTTGTTGTTGTTGTGTTGTTGACATTATCCTTCACAAGTATCATGTGGTTAACCAAACCCAGATTTGGTTAAGAACCAAAAACTGATGGCTACATGGCACAATAAAGCCAGCACAATTGTGTTTGATGAAAGGATATCAGCGAGCATAAGCACAGCTGAACCACAACCATGAGTTACTGTTCGTTGCTAGGCAGCCAGAAATCAGGATAAGTTGCTTGACTGGTTGTGGTTGGATGACAGGTTATGGATGGTTCGCTATGGGTGGAGGGCTGTTTTCGAGGTGAGGCACAGACGTGAAGTATGGAAAGCATCATCACATGGGGGTTCCTCAACCATCAACCATGATCAGTTGCATTACGGCTAGTTGTGCAGATCTGGCATGGAGGGTCAGTCTTTTCATGCCCCCAAAAGCCTTCTCTGACTTCGACGTGGATCATCCAAGCCAAACCCAACCATCCAACGCCATCTGACTTCGGATGAGCCAAGCAACAACATCCAAACCAGCGAAGCAAAAACATCCAAACCAAGCAGATTCTGACGAAAAAACTCGGGATCATCAAAGCATCAAATCTAAGACCCCACGCCTGCTGAGCCTTGGGCCCATGAACCGCCAGCCGTCCCCAGCCCTTCAAGCCATCTGAAAGCACCAGACTTCACCGGTAGCCAGGCCTGCACCCTGGGCCCAACCGCCTCCGGGCAAAGTGGTGCCGGAGCCGGTGCCAATGGAGCGGAGACAGCAGGCAGCCTGGGTGATGGGTCGATCCTGGCGGATCCACCGTTGCTGAGACAGGGATGGGTTCATGGTGGGGTAGCCTGGGGTACCCTCAACCTAACAGCTGGCAGGTCCACCATCGTTGGATTAGCTGTTGGAGATGGCCACACTTTTCAATTTTGGAAGAACTGGAGGTTGACTTTTGGATATATCTTGATCTGGAGCTTGATAGACGCCAGCAATGAACAGCAATTTGCTGGTATTTGCTGTCATTTCGATACACATCTATCACACGTGCATTTGCACGCAAAGATACATGCAGACATTCAACGAACTGGGAGACACCATTGGTACGAACCGTGGCACAATCTTCACAGCAAAAACGTCATCTTTGAGTTGGTTGCGCAACATGTGAACCCGGTCTCCCATTCCTCACCGGGAGCTGCTGGGTAGCAAGTTCTTGCGGTTGACTGCTGAGGGTACCGCATCACACTGGGCTTAAAATCAATGCTGTCACCTGAGAAAGGGTTTGCTTCTCCGACCTTGGGTTGCTATCTCTGCAATTAGCTGGTCAAAATCTACTACTGCAAGACCTCAACCCTAAGATCGTGTTCAAGTGGGTCAAAACATAGGAGTTTTCTTCACCATGTTGGGGAATTCTTACAGGATGATGGGGATCATGGGGTTGTCCCAACAACTGTAGGGGGCATCTAGGAACTCTACAGTCGTCACCTCCTTGGTTTGCGAGGAAGATTTTCCTTCTCTGGGGTCCGAGCCCGTTAAGGCTCGCGGGAGTGGTGAGAGCATCAAAAATGGCGGGTGGTTAGACGTTTCATCACTGGGTACCTTGGGTATCAAACATTGGCATTAAATGATGGGCATCAAAAATCATTGGGCACTTGAGAAACTTGTTGGACACCGGTACTTTTTGGGCAGACCAGATGGTGGGTGCCCAGCTGCTATCTCTGGATCTCCAGGGTTTTGAGTTGTCAACACGCTGATGTTAAGCGTTGAGTTCGTGAGAGTTGACCGAATTTGTCAAAGCCACATTGCAGTGGGAAAACGCATCCCAATCAACACAACATAGGACAGCATTTTGGCTAGCAACATTCTAGACAACACAAGCAACGCACATAGGATTTCCGCCAAAAGCATGAGTATGCCCTGAGTCTAAATTTCGCCCGAAAAGGGAGCCACTATAGCAGCCCAAACTCAGATGGGGCGTAGCTCAATGGTTCTCAACTGGGCTTGTGTCAACTTATATATGTCCATGAGTAAGCCCACCCATCTCGTGCAAAGAGATCATTTCGAGGCCCAGAACCTCGGCATCTCGGGGGTGACAAGCCATGACTGACAGGATGCGCACCAAGCCGTGGTCGCAAGCAGACAATTTACACCCTCGTTGGCCCTGCAGGTGTCCGGAAAAAGCTTGCACGACTGCGTCCACTCACATAGTTTGTTACATAGCCTTGCGATGTTTTGTTTCTTACTTGGATGTGCATCGCCACTGCGCCCCCCACTGCGCGTAACTCGTTTGCAACTGAAGCAATGGTGTTCACAGACCACCTTAGTAGGCTATTTACTATATTCAGTTACTGCACCAACTGTACAACCCACCAGGGGAAGAGCTGGGTGGCTGAAATCAGAGGCTTACTTAGGTTGGTTCGATGATGTTGACGTTCAAAAAAGTGGGTGATCATCGATTAGCCGTTTTTCTTCCGGATGGATTGCTGAGGAACGTCATGGCCGATTGAACCCATTCGGTACACAGCTACCATGAACATGTGATGCCACGAGGGTTTGTTTCGGACACGCCTGATGTCTCTCTGATGTAGCTCCTGTGGTTTCAAGATGTTTCAAACCACAGCAAGGCCCAGCAAAGCCCAGCAAGGCCCAGCAAGTAGAACCAGCAAGTGCTGATCTGCTCACCGCTGCAGGGGCGCAAGAACTCCGTCAGCGGTTCTGGACTGACTGCTCCAGCCAGCAAGCTCAGGGACGGGACGGAGATGCTGTGGGTGGCAGGTGAGTTGCTGCTCAGACATAGCAATGTAGGTGGTCAATGCTAGGAAGTGTCAACGAACCAAACTGGTATCTTTTGAGGTGCTGGAAACCCAAGGGTTGTTGATCATGGCTGGTGGTCGTTCATGGTTGTTCCATTGATCCGGGCCACTGATCATCGTTACCGGTGAGTACCGCTCTGTAGCCATGGCGATGGACCATGGCGATCCTCAAAGGCAAAGACAGCAGCTTTGGGAGTGCCACCATGGTTTGTGGTTAGAAACCAACCAGCCAACCTGATCGACCAACCGCTGTGTTCACATCGCAAGGGCCACGGACTGTTTGATCTTCTTCGGCGGTGCAGGGCCACGTGCTGGCTCTGGTCCCTATCATGTCACCAGCTTCACGCAGTCACCAGCCCATGGTCCGCACCGCAGCTGCTCAAACAGCCGTCAATAGCCACAAGCGAACTGGATCAGCCGTGCCTTGCAGCTGCGAATAGATACTGTGTCATATATACATCATACAGGATGTGATTTGTTTATACATGTGATTTGTAAAATTTTGTAAAGTATTTCTTATTTTTTCAGCATATTTTTTTCCAATAGGCATGTAAAGAAGGCAGACTTGGTCATTCCAAAAAATTGTTTACACATCTCAAGCAAACATCATAATCATATTTTGGGGCTCTTCCACAACTGGTTCTTGCACAGTCGAGGAGTCCAAACCCGTTGAGACATCTTTTGGCATGACCGATCTGTAACCTTCGAAGATTGCTGATTTCGTGATGGGCTCGGCAGAGCCGTCCCCAACCGAGCTGTTGGTTCTGATCCCTAACCCGTGACCACCTTTTTTTCGCATCATGCATTCACATCCACCAACTTAGCATTCTTAAGCCATTCCCAAAGCATTTCACCATGAACCAAGCATTCGACTCAACTATTCCCATCATGCAACCATCTTCATGGATCATCATTTTCAAGCACTAAGATGCACCAGCCGCAACCATGAAGCACCAACCGCCGCCAACCCATCCTTCGCGCGTCGCAGCGCTTCCAACCTTCGCATGTTCCACCCTCCTGCCATGGCTGAAGCGCCGGTGCACCCTCCGCCAGCACCCAGCACTGGACCCTTCCGACTGCGCACCGTCTGGCGCCCAGGCGCGCCTGGCTGTGCTGAAGGGCAGAGCGCATAGACTGCTATCAGTACTGTTATTATTTTGATGGTCATTATTGTTATGATTATGCTTATGATGATTAAAACTGATTATCATTATGATTATTGTGATTGTAAGATTGTTACTATCATCATAATTGTCGTTATGCTGATCACAATTGATTATCATCATGATTATGGTTCTGATTAAAAGATGTTATTGTTGCAACTATTGTCCGCATTGCAATGACTGTTTTTATTGTTGCTATTTGACAATCAGGAAAACAACCAGCTGTGGGAATACATCATTAATGGACAACCCCGTATGCCTCGGATGTTTTTCGCTGGGTGTCAGCAATTTGGGCACAAACACATGCCCCAAGCGCTCCCGGCTTCAGCTTTCACAGGTGGGTTGTTTGCGGCCTTAGTCTCCTCTGTTCTGAGAGACCCCTGGTTGCAACCTCCTCCACCACCGCTGTGCCAGGAGCTTTTCCCTGACAGGATCCAGTGGACTTCCTTTCTTGCTGGTGTGGCTGTGGGCATTGCTGCTGGCCAAGTGCTTGAGTACTTGATCCTTTTGCGGCACTACATCCAGCTCCAGTTCAAGTTGCGGGCTGGCTCCATTGGCAATTACTGGGCTATCAAGTCTCGGCTTGGATGAGTGGTTCTGCTCCTGTCAGCCGAGAGGAATTGGACTTCTTGCGTGGTGAATTGGATCGTGCTTTTGCTCGCATTGGTGCTCTTGAGGAAGCTCTTGCAGGGCTTTCTCCTTTTGCCCCGGTGATTGTGAACTATACGTACAGCTCTGCGGACCGTTCGGCTCCTGAGGCCACTGTGACATCTAGTGCTGCTACCACATCTACGGCTGCACCTTCGGCCCCTGGGATTTCGGACAGTGAAAGGCGTGAAGCCGCCATTGCTGTTGGTCATTTCTTCCGTGCTGCCTTGGACGGACGAGCCTTGGATCCTCCGCGAGCTCATCGCGCCAAGCTCCCAGCTCGGTGCTACATTCTCTGTCGTGACAAGACCGGCAGGGAATACAATCCTGTGCAATTCCATCGCGCCTTTGGCTCTTTGAAACCGTTGGTGCGGGAGGGCAACTATCTGGCGGACAGCAGTGTGTTTGCGGGATTCGCAACTCAGTGGGAAGCCAAAGCAGCAGTTCAGGCCGCCGGCTTGGACTGGCCTGATGGAGCCTGAAGTTGATTCTACAGCTGGCTCGATTGACGGCCAGGCTTTGTCGGGTGTTCCTGAGACCCCTCGTGTGATTGCTGCCAGGAAGTGCACTGTGGTAGTAGACGGTGCGCCAGACAGTGATTATCCTCTCGGCTGCTTTGAAGTTTCAGCTGTGCCCCACTACAGTGGCCATAGTTGCTGTCACTGAATTCAACGGCCGTTTGATTGTAGCCGTTCCTTTGGCTACCTGGCGCCGAGTTGGTGCTAGGAAAGTTTTGCCCTTGAAATCTTTGCAGAAAGCTTTGGTTGTCGACGTTCCAGTTATCGATCGCAACACGGCTACAGTTCTGCCCTATTCAGTGAAAGTTTGGCTGGGCCTTCTCGCTCCGGAGTGGGAGGACGCAGTCATTTTTGAAGCGGACGCCAGCCGGGTTGAGTACGACTACTTGTTTGACTCCTCCGGGCCCTTTGTTTTGCCTGCTGCCTCATCTTTGGTTGAGGCAGCTGATCAACATTTTGCCTTTGATACTGCCGTCAGTGGAACTGCCGCGCATCAACCAGCGGCTGTCCATTTGCCAGATAGTTTGCTGGACAAACGGTTGAGTGAACTGGAAAAGTCCGTCCATTCCATTGCTGAAAGCCTGCAGAGGGTGCTGAAGAAAGACGAGAAACCTGCAGCTGCTAGCAAACCGGCTGCGCAGACAAGATCATGTCCTCCCCCTCCAGGTCTGGGTCCCCAAGATGGTATCGACTACGAAGTGGTGCGATCGGCACAGGAAGCTGGCATTACTCAGAACCAGATCCACTGGCTCAAAAGGGAAAGCCGAAGTTGCCAGATCTGCCCACGGACAAACGCAGGAAGTCGACTGTGGCGGCGGACCCATTGTCAGAGAGCGAGGATTCAGGGGAGGGAGAGCTGGTAGCCGATGCAGTTGGTGGAGGAGAGACGGCAGCTTTGTCGACAGCAGTGCAGAAGTTGACTCAGATAGCATCGCATCTTGCTGCGCAGAAAAAAGCCGACAAGAGTTTAGATGCAGTGCTCGACGGTGTTGGCTCGGGAAGCGGGGAAAGCTCCAATGTCTCTGGATCGCGACGCTATGCTGCAGCACCGCGTGCCTTGCGACGAGCCTTGACACAGCAGCCCAAGGAAATTTACAAACTGATCGAGACCAACATGGAAGCCGATTTCAATCAGATGTCCCAAGTGCCAGGTTCAGCTGTGACGGCCCGTGCGTGGCTGGAGATGCGGAGCAGGGTACAGATGTACCAGACGCCGGTGAGATTGCTTTGGGGAATTTGCGGAGTTTGGGACTGTCTTCGCCAATCCAAGTTCGAAGAGGCGAGGGCGAGGACAGCACTCCTTGTATGCCAAGGCGATCAGTTATCGATCGATCGCGGAAGCTGGCTTTTAGCCAGCGAAATGGCATTAGAAGACCCTCCTCCCCTGAGTCAGTTCAATCTGCACAGCCTTCCCTCCGAAGCCGGGGCTCCCTACACACGTTTGGTGGATGGAAGGTGGGTAGATTTGTTTCTGCAGAAACTGGCAGACTACGACTCCTTGGCCGAAAAGAAGAGGAAACTGAGTTCCAAGAGGCTCCCTCAGCCCTCTGCCCCCGCAAATCCGAAAGCGGCGGCCAAAGCCGAACCCAAGAGGAAGGGCAAGGACAAAGGCAAGAAATCAGACGATGGTGGTGCAGCCGAAGCAGATGCGGAGGCTGGAGCCGAGCTGCGCTAGAGCAAAAGCGTCGAGACCTGACACCCATGCTTGAGTCCGAAGCGTCTCCTTTGCCAGGCTCTTCTTCCTCAGCGCAGACCTTAAGTGGTACTGCGGTTGCTGGTCGGGGAGATTGTGCTAGGACAGCTGTGGTGTCTGGTCTTGGTGCGGAAGGAGCAGACGCCGACGTCATTACAGATGCTCCTGCTCGTGCGTGCTCTTCACAAAAAGCTGGGTTGACTGGCAGTGCTCTTCCTTTGAAAGTTCCCGGGGCACAAGCTTCAACTATCAGCATTCCCAGTTTTTGGAATTCATTGTTGAGAACTATCCTGCAAGGTCCGAAGTGTCGCTTGCGCTCTTTTGTGCATGATTCCCTGTCGATGGCACACAAGCAGAAAACAGATGCTTGCTCCCCTGGGTCGGTGTGGCCCCTTCCTGTTCCCTTCTTGGAAAGTGCGAGCAGCAATTTTTCTTTTTCAATGCCTGGCTCTTCGCATAGACGAGCCCTGAATGTCATGATATTGGTCCTAAACTGGTACCACCTTGGGATGCCTTCCAAAGCCCCGGCAGACTACTCAGCATGTGCTCGATTGAATGCAGTTCAGGAAAGCATTGTGGCTCGGTTTGTTCGATTATCGAGTGAATGGGCTGATTCAGATGATATCGCTGCTGCCGACATGGGCCGTTCAGCAGGGAGCTTATGGTTCAATCCTTGACGTTGGCTGCTCAGCAGATGCTGTTGAAATCCACTTCCAGCGGCGGGATGAGCGAACCGAAGAGGAAGGCAGCAGAGAAGGCAGCGTCTCTTATCAGTGAAGCTCAAGTGGCAAAACCCATTGAAGCTCATCGGCTGGCTTTTGGTGGAAAACCAGCTTTTGACCCGTTGCCATACTTTGACGAGGAGACTGCAGCTTGGTACGATGACCCGTTGGATCTAGCAGTTGACCCCGCAGATCTCTTGGAAGACTTGCCTCATGTGCAGATGCGCGGGAAGAGAGAAGAGGTGCTTGCGTTGCTCCGAAAGTTGGATGAGACTGACAGGTTGGCAATCTATGCCCCCAGCCAAGTCCGCATGGCGGCTCGGTCAGGCATGTTTTGCTTGATGAAGAATATGGAATTGGATAGGCTGATCATGGACAGCCGTCCACCGAACATGCTGGAAGAACCCTTGTGTAAGTGGACGCAATCCATGGCTTCTGTTATGCCCCTACTGGACTGGGTGTTGAAGGAGGACCGGATTATCATAGCAGCTGGAGAAGATCTACGTGACTATTATTATTACTATTATTATTATTATTATTATTATTATTATTATTATTATTATTATTATTATTATTATTATTATTATTATTGTTATTATCATTATCATTATTATTATTAATATTATTATTGTTATTATTATTATTATTATTATTATTATTAGTATTGTTATTATCATTATTATTATTATTATTATTATTAATATTATTATTGTTATTATTATTATTATTAATATTATTGTTATTATTATTATTATTATTATTATTATTTTTATTATTATTATTATTATTATTATTTTTATTTTTATTATTATTATTATTATTATTATTATTATTATTGTTATTATTATTATTACAAAATCTCAGCAAGTCGAGCTCGACGGAACTCACTGTGTTTCGAGCTCACTCCATCTGAAGCTGCAAAGTTTCGCTGTTTTCGAGATAGTCCTCCTCCCGGTGCCGATCAGCAGAAATTCTTTGTGCCAGCGCTGCGAACAATGGCGATGGGCGATTTGAATAGTGTCGAATTTGGCCAACAGGCTCATGTTGCCCTCGCCCAAGTTGCAGGTGCGAAACTTTCTGACTGTCTTACGTTGCGGGGAAGATGTCCAAGACAAGACTGGAACCTGGGCATCATCATCGATGATTTTGTTGTCTTGGAACAAGTACCTCGGTCTCTCCCTGAGCCCCAAGTCTCTTCTCAGCTTGCTGACCAGATGGCTTCCGTTTATGTTGAAGTAGGCTTGAAACCACATGAAGGGAAG
>VSDK01009486.1:47911-123615 GCA_009767595.1 Symbiodinium kawagutii
GGTTCAGAGAGCAAGTGAAATCAAAGTTTTGGGGCATTCTGCTAGATGGAGATCAAGGGCTTTTGCGACCGCAGATTGAACGTGCTGCACCTGTGGCTGTCCTTTCAGCGCGCTTAGCGAAGTTGGGCTGCAGTGACCGAAAACTCCTTGAAATAGTGGCCGGAGCTTGGGTTTCTGTGTTGCAGATTCGAAAGAGATGCATGTGCCTTCTGGAAACTGTTTTCTCTGACATTCAGTCCTATGACTATGGGGTGGTTTTTCCGTTGGCAAATCAGTCCATAGAAGAGCTATGGTCATTGGTTGCGCTAGCTCCATTGTTTGTTTCAGATCTTCGCGCTCAAGTGTCTAGTGAGCTAAGCTTGTGCGATGCATCCAATGACTATGAGGCGGAGGTCACAGTTGAGCTTCCAGCTGTAGTGGCTGGGGGGGTCTATCGGCAGCGGCTGACAAAAGCTGCTTGGTCCTGCATGTTGAGCCCTTGGAAAGCTTACCTCCGAGGCCATTCAAAGCTGAATCCTGAAGAGGAGGTGCCACAAGGAGAAACTGCTGCTCGTACTCACCCTTTGTGGTCAGGAGTCATTCGAACACGGAAGTTCACCTTGAAGTCAAAGAGGCGCACTGCTCTGGCTACACACATAAATGTTTCAGAAATGAAAGCTGCACTGCGTGCTGAGAGACGGAAAGCATTGTCCCGGCCTGATTCGAGATGTTTGCTGGGGCTGGACTCGCAAGTCGTTTTGGGTGCCATGGTGCGGGGGAGATCCTCGTCACCTACTTTGAATTTTTTCCTGCGAAAGAATCTGCCTACGGTGCTGGGATTTAATGTATACTCCGCGGCTCAGTATGTGGATACTCATGAGAATGTAGCAGATGATCCTACAAGGAACCGACCTTGTAGAGAACCCGTTGATGAAGAGCCTCCTTGGTTAGTTGCTTTGCAATCTGGCGATGTGTCGAAGGCTGAAGATGTTCTTGTTGCAGCTGGCATGGATGATGCGAGCATTGCGCGATTGCCTGCGCCAGGACTTCTACCTGAACGAGCCATTGATCGCACTAGCTTCAGGCAGGGCCTTCGAGCAACTTATGCTAAGAAGAGGACTGCTAGGACGGGGAAGGTTAAGGCGCATGACAATCCACCTGTGTTAGCTAGCGGTCAGCCATGGATGCCTCGCCGCTGGCTGTCTGATGCAGCTGCTGCATTATTTTCTGAATTTCCTGAGTCGCAATTCGTTTTTCCACCTGGGCAAGATAGAGATGTTTGCAAACGTAGATGTGGTCATCTGGACCTTTTTTCTGGACATCGTGGGGCAGCCAAAGCTTTAGCTGCTGCCACCGGAATGTGGGTTTTGACTTTTGATATATTGCATGATGATAGTGAGGATCTGTTGGATGATAAGGTACAAAACTGTTTGAAGAGGTATTTGCATGCAGGTGCTTTTGTTTCTGTAATTGCTGGCCCAGTCTGCGCCTCTTTTTCACGAGCTGTCAGACCTCCTGTCCGTACAGGGCTATCCCCCAAAGGCATTGCAAAGATGACTGACCGCATGCGGGCTAAAGTTGCTATAGGTAATAGCATGTCTGAATGGTTGGCTGCGTTCATTACAACAGTTCATTCGCTGGGCTTGGTCTGGTGGGTCGAGAACCCATCGGGGTCATTTTTATGGCTCCAACCGGAGTGGTTACAGGTGTTGGGGTTACCGACAGTGAATTTTTGGGCTAGAGACTATTGTTGCTGGGGCGCACCCTGGCGTAAACGGACCCGCTTCATGACAAACTGCAGTAAGCTGCCAGACAAACTGCTGTGCAACTGCCAGCGGCCACACATCCGCTTGGTGGGGTACAGCAAGAGGCATCGATGCTCTTTTACAAAAGCCGCTGAGGCTTATCCAACGGGCGTTTGCCGTTTCCTGGGATTGATGGTTGCAGAGGCATTGAAACCGTTGGGGAAGCAACGTAAACTGGATGCTGCTAGTTGCTCAAGAAGCTGTCACCGCCGTATTGGTGAAGCTGGTAACCCTGGGCCGCGGCCACGTAGCCAAGCACCGCCTGTTGACCTGGAGACAGTGGACACAGTTACACCTGCTACTCGACTTTTGCAAGGCCGAGCTCTGCAACGGTGCGAGGATTGGCTTAGTAGTCAACTGCCTGCTGCACTGTGCTCGTTTTTGGACGTTCGACCAGCTTTAAAGCTATCATTTTTGCGCAGCTTTGGCCACTGGATGTATACTAGAGGGGATGCCATGTACCTTTTTCGACATTTGCTTGTATATTTTCAACAGAATTTTCCTGTGCATCGGACTTTATTAGTGCCAGCCTGGGATTTGCTGCATAGATGGGAGATTGTTCGGCCAGTTCGACATAGGCCACCTCTGCCTCTCCTGATTTTGAATGCGATGCTCATGCTCAGCCTTTCTTGGGGTTGGACCCGATGGGCAGCTATCACTGCATTGGCCTTTCACGGGGCCATGAGGATAGGAGAACCACTGAAAGCTTTGCGTAGTGATTTGGTGCTACCGGCTGAAGCTTGTCTAGACGACTTTGTGTGTTTCCTCCGTGTTGCTGCTCCCAAGCCAGGAAGGGGTGGAAAAGGTAAAGTTCAACATGCCCGGATTTCAAATGTTCCTACAGTACAGTTAGTTGCAAAGGTCTTTGAACAATTTGCTCCTGCTCAGCAGTTATATGCTGCATCTCCAGCATCCTATCGACGACGCTGGGACAAACTCTTGCAGGCGCTTGATGTGCCTAAATCTGCGCAGCTTACTCCTGGATCGCTGCGGGGTGGAGGAGCAGTGTACTTGTACCATTCAGGAACCAATATAGTTGATATACTATGGCGCCTTCGACTTCGTCAACTGAGTACCCTTGAAAGTTACTTACAAGAAACGGCAGCAGTCAGTGTTTTCCAATCTTTGCCGCAGTCGGCCAGGAGCAAGATCCAGAGTTGTGCCAAGGTTTTGCCTCACTTCCTTCAAGTTTTCTTGCGTCCCCTTTGATCCTGTAAGCAGTTCTTCGGAAATAGCTGCTCTAGCAGCTTTCTCGCTGCTGAGGGCGCTGTTGGTTAGAGTGGTCTGGCTGCTCTCTGGGAACGATGCTGCTGCTGTATGACGTGCCTAGGCCCGTCTCTTGTGCCTAAGCCCGTCCTTTTCATCAATCAGCCACTGCTGTATGACGTGCTTAAGGTATGACGTGCCTAAGCCCGTCCTTTGTGCCTAAGCCCGTCCTTTTCATCAGCCACTGCTGCATGACGAGCCTAAGCCCATCCTTTGTGCCAAAGCCCGTCCTTTTCATCAGCCGAGCTTGCGAATCCTTCTTTCGAGCAGCTGAAGCTATGGCGCGCCACAGACGCCAACAGAGCCATCGACAGGTGAAAAAGGAGCGGGCCACACTGCGACAAACATGCCTCGGATGTTTTTTGCTGGGTGTCAGCAATTTGGGCACCCGCCCAGCCCGGCCGCCCATGTGTGGTCTGGCTGCTCTCTGGGAACGATGCTGCTGCTGTATGACGTGCCTAAGCCCGTCTCTTGTGCCTAAGCCCGTCCTTTTCATCAATCAGCCACTGCTGTATGACGTGCTTAAGGTATGACGTGCCTAAGCCCGTCCTTTGTGCCTAAGCCCGTCCTTTTCATCAGCCACTGCTGCATGACGAGCCTAAGCCCATCCTTTGTGCCTAAGCCCGTCCTTTTCATCAGCCGAGCTTGCGAATCCTTCTTTCGAGCAGCTGAAGCTATGGCGCGCCACAGACGCCAACAGAGCCATCGACAGGTGAAAAAGGAGCGGACCACACTGCGACAAACATTGTTATTTACCGAAGAAAAGATGAGAATCATCACTATTGACATGCGAATGGCTCAGATACTCCACTATGATTCTCTCGAAGATGGGGTGCATGTAAACGAATTCATCATGGATCTATTGGGGGGTTCAAAGACTGAAAGTCCATGAAGGCAATTGAAAGAAAGTGTTCAAGTCAGAAATTTGATGTTGAAAATCAATTGAAAGCGCAGACATACTGGAAAGCCATCCCTCGCCCAGCCACTGCGGATCCAAACAGGTGTATCTACCCATCACTCTCTGCTGGTTACTGATTTGATGATGGGTGGAAAATCCAGGTATTCCTATAGAGGGCTTCATGACTTACCCCAGTAATAGTTCAATGCTGTAGCATGAAGCCCATGAAACGGGTCGTCGCCGCACCATGCGTTTTGGGATCCGAATAAGGAGAGTTTTCCGACCCTGCGCTTGGCAGTCTGAGCAGTTCAAGATAAAGATGTTATATACATGTTGATTTGACTCTTGTGCATGGCTTCAGTTTTTTGGTTCGAGGGTTGGCATGTTTCTTTTTATGATTCAGTTGTGTGATTTTCTAATTGTATGTTAAGATTCCATGGTCGATGGTATGAACACTATTCATTGTTTGCCGGTTCCCCGCATGAGCCGGAATGTCTCATTTGTTTTATTAGCAAGCATTTGTCTACTAGCTAGCCATTATTAACCATTACTGAGCATGATTTATGCTTAGTTAAACATTTACCTATCAAATGACCCTACACCAGCTATGTCGCAAATATTAGCCCTTATTAACCATCTAAAATCAACATACACCAGCCATATCGCAAAGATTAAGCATGATGAGCCACCTAAAATCACCATAAAATCACCATAAAATCAGCAGATTCACCTAAATCACCTACTGTAATTCATCCATACCAACCGAATATTAGCCCTTAATAACCACCCAAAATCATCATAAAACCGCCCTTTGATTCCTCCATTTCACCATGAATCACCAGGGCAGCAAGCGTCGAAAAACCTGGGCAGGTCCCGACACCGCGCTGCCGGCGCACAGAGAGCAGCTCACCCGAAGCTGCGGTGGCGCCCTCAGCGGGGCGGTGCTTGCCTCGCTGAAGGGCATCCGTGGAGGGCGAGGTACGAGCGCTGGGCGATGTTGAAGGATGATGGGTGATGCTGGTGGATGGTGGTTGATAGTGGTTGACGATGATTTGGTTAAGCTGGTTAAAGATGTTGATGATGGTTGATAGTGGTTGATGGTGCTTGATGGTGGCTAATGATGGTTGTTGGTGGTCGATGATTTGGTTTATAAGCTGGCTCATGATAATCAATGATGATTGATGATGTTTGATGAATGGATGATTGGCTGACATTGGTTGGTAAACTATGTTTGTTTAGTTGATGGTGATGGGTCTAGCCACTTCACCCCCGCGTCATTAGCGTTTTTGCACCACTGGCCTTTGCCATTGTTCCTGTTGCTTGAGATGCAACCAAGCGTTGTTTCACAACCCTCTTGGTATCCAGTCAAGTAGTTAACGTTGTTGCATTTAGATTTGTTTGTCAACAAGTCATTTGAGAACAGATATGTTTACAAGGAGAAGCCAGTTATTCCGCTGAATCATACACCAGTTGCATATGCCCGAGCGAGTGAAGCGGTGTCAGCGCGTGTTGGTGTCAAACTTCTGACAAAGCAGGCTTACATCATGAGGTTCCATCACTCAACAGGACGTCACAACCATCGTGAATCATCAACCAGCACAACGTAATCAGTTGTAGCTGGCTGTTACTCTTTTGGCTTTGTCCATAGCCATGGCGGTGCCTATTGACCATTCAATAGTAGCCATTGTTCACAGGTGTCAGGCTGATAAGCCACCATGGTGGATAGGTTATCAACCATCACTATCAAACCACGATGCTATTGGGGAAGTACCATTTTCGGATGATAAAAACGGTGCACCACCACGGCCTTTTTTCGTTCTTCAGCGCAGGTCTTGGGGCAGTGAAACAACCTGGTGCCCAAGCACCGATGGCTCTACGGGATGAAGGGATTGCCATGAGTGAAATCCGATGCAACGAGTGAAATCGCCACTCTGGTAAACTAACCTGGAAGCCAAAACCCCCAGTTCTAGCAGGCAAAATCAGTTATAAATGGAGAGTTTTCCACTTCTAGGTTAATTTGCCAGAGACGAACCATTAATCCAGCACTGCAAATCGCTGGTGACAGTCGCGATCCCTGATCATTCTTGTTGGTATCCCGTTTTGATCAGTTTATCATCCCAGCCACTCTGTAATGACTCATTGTTGTTCGTTGGTATCCCCACTTATTGTGAGTTGGTAACCCGAATGATATGACTGACTGATTGTTAGTTGCTATTGTTAACGAATGGCGAAATTCTGCGTGAAATTGGCTCCCCAATTGTTGCTATTCATTGGCTGACTACTACCAGGCTAGTTGGTATCACGAAGCATGGTCGTTGGTTCTTAGTATTACGAATGGCTGGATGGTAGTTGGGGTGGTTGTTGGTACCACCAACAACCAGCCATTCGTAACGGTATTTGAATGCTACAATGGCTGGTTGTTGGTAATATTAGCATGGTGAGGTGAATGGCTAGTTGGTTAATACTTGGTTAATGATACTTCAGGTAGTTGGTTGATCGAAATAAACTACCAAACTTCAATAAACTTCAGGTAGTTGGTTAATGAAACCACCTGAAGTATTAATGGCTAGTTGGTGAACGAAAGAAACTACCAATAGCCATTAACCAACTAGAAATAGAATGGCTGCAACGAACTACCAATATAAATGACTGTAACGAAATAGAATGGCTGGTGGTTAATGATCATTCACCAGTTGATGAACCAACTAGTTGGTATATCCCCTGTGATTGTTGGCTATTTATCCCCTATTATTAACCAACCAGTAGTTGCTAAACCATTATGGTTGCCTACTATAACCATCAATGGCTAGTTGGTTAACGAAATAAACTACCATTAGTTGATAGAATGGCTGGTGGTTGGTTGTTCGTTGCAGCCATGCACCGTTCAGGCGTCCAGACGAAGGCCTCGGACAGCTCAGGGCGGCGGTCGCGCATCCGCGCGCGGCGCTATACCTCGGTGGTGCCTGGGTGAGTGATGGGTGGTGGTGCAGGATGGTTGATGATGGATGGGTGATGATGGTTAGTGATGGTTAATGATGGTTAACTGATGATGAACTAGTGGATGATGATGGTTGATGATGGTTGATTGTGGTTAATGATGGTGAATAGTGATTGATATGGACGGTTGGTGGATATCAATGCTTCATAGTGCTTGATATTGGTCAATGTTGGCTGATGATGGTCAATGACGATGGTTCACTATCGTAAATGATGTTTATGATGATGGCTGATGATGGTGAAGGGACACGCGGCTCATGATGATAGCAAACAACAAGCAAGCAAGGTAATACTGTAGGGGACAAAGACCGCAACGAGCCAACAACTAGCAAGAAGAAACCATAATCATCAGCAAAGGTGAATGAGGGGTGAGAAAAACCAAGGATAAACTGGTTCATACTAGGTTCTGACCCTGGGTCATATTGACTAAGCAAAGACATGTCAAAAAAGAACTGGACAACTGCATGACTGGGTGTTCCCCCCGCATCAATCAACCACTACTTTGCCGTTGCAAACCACTAACCACAAGCCACCAAGATAGTCAACTAGTTGAACGACTAATCAACCACTACTTAACCATGAATAGTTGACTCATAACCCACCATCAACCAATCAACGACTAGTGAACCACTAGTGAACCATCAATTCACCCACTAATAAACCATGAATGAACCCCCTACCCTCATGGGAAACTAAGATGGCTATGGAAAATCCACAATAAATGGATGATTTCCAAGCGGCTTTGCCAAAATGGTGGATTTTCCAGCCAGCCATGCTATTTCACCTGTTCACCACCGATCAACCACTGGTTGACCACTGATCAACCACTGGTGAACCACTGATCATTAGTAAACCCACTACTTGCCCACAAGTTAAGCCAACAAAAATGTGTGGGAACACTAGTTGACCTAGGTTTCACCACTGGTTAACCACAGGTGGCACCTTGAAGGTGTTCCCAACAAGCGGCCAGCCACCCGGTCCCAAGGACTGGATCGCAAACCTACGTGGCCTCGGCTCCTCCAACCTGCTCCGCCGCATCCTGGGGCCAGTGATCGCCACCACCAGCGTGGCGGTGGTGGTGTACCTGGTGAGCGCGTTGCTCATGCCGCAGGCCGCCCTGGGGGTGGAAGATTTCGTGGTTCTCCACTCGAAATTGTGGGAAAATATCGGACAATTGGAAGATTCCGTGGTTTGAAATGATGAGAAAATTGATCAAAATCCGATGTTCTCCACTGGAAATGATGCAAAAATTGATGTGGATCCGATCCTCCCTCCGAAGTCCTACTGATTTCTCTTATCTCCCAGCGAAAAACCACCATGAAGAAATCGAAGTCCATCATCGAAAGCCAGACTTAACCATTTCAAACCGGCAAAGGAAACCAGCATGAACTCTTAGAAGACATCATTGCAAAAAATGAACTTCTCCACTTGCAGTGGGCAAGAAAAGCGCAAGATAGCCGCTGCGCCAGGGGAAATTTCTGCACGCCAGCACCACCGGACATGCGCTGCTGGTGTCGGCCCTGGGTCTGCTCCTGGTTTTCAGGACGAACACAGTGGCTGGGCCATACCGGTCGCAGTGAATAGCTTGATCCACTGGTGGTAGGGCTGGAACTGAAGGGGGGCGTGAATGAATATGAAGGTTGAACAACATCTGGGTTTGGTATGGTGGGGGACGTTGTTTATAACAAACTTTGGTAGTGGTGGGAGTTCAAAGCGATTGATCATGTTGAACAGCAATAGAATCATGTAGTTGTGATGAACCAACGAGCCCTTTGCTCGTTGTTTTCCCATCCTGATGCTGATACGTGGGACTGTCCCAAAACGGTGTACCACCCAGAAACGGTAGTTTGCTTATTACGAATAGCTATGATCGGCTCGTTCATAGGCACCCCAACCTATGGACACACGACTTACCGAGTCCGTCGTATCTTCGCAGAAGAAGTCTTTTGGGTACCAGGGGTATGGGTTGCGAGCAAGCATTGCAGACACTTTCGAGTTGTGAGCAACCGAAGGGGCGGTCCGTTGGTCAATGCAGCGCGCAACTCAACCAGTTTGTATGGGGGATGGAAAGTGCCACGGAAAATGTACCCGGTGCTGGAAGTAGTCTTTGCGTGTGTATCTGTTCATGTCCATGTTGTTTACATGCATATGGGTGTTTCGTTTCTCAAAATAGGGGACCCACCAAGTCATCCTTTTTTAGTCATCTACAGAAATAAACCAACCATGTTTGGGTACCCCTATTTCGAGAAACTACCATACGTTGCATGTTTTGTTATACGCATACATATATGTCTTTGTGGTGTCCAGTGATCCATTTCTGCTCGTAGCATTTTTGAGGATAGAAATGATTTCCACATTCCATCAAAAACGAAACTGTTACAAGGGGCCGTTGTATGCCACAGCAACAACTATCACACAATGTATCTATATATGCTTGTATGTGATGATGCGGAGATATGAAATGGTCACCTTTGATTCATATTTAAGACCAACTACTTCTTTAGCTGTTTCCACTTGACCAGCTAATAACTACTCCTTTAGTTGTTTCCACTTGTCGCTCCAGCACTGGTTCCTCAACGATGGGGGAACTGCTGGGCTGGGGCAGCTGCTGAGGCTTACAGTCGCTTCTGGGAAGGTCGCCAGATCTGGCAGCAAATCTTGGACAACGGGAGGACTCCTGGTCAGAGCGGTGATGGTGAACACCATGGGTTGAAAACTATTGCTAGTGATAGCCTTGTGCTAATGGTGGTTTATCATGGTTGATCATGGTTAATAATGGTTAAGAATAGTTGATAATGGTTTATAATCATTCCTAATAGTGATCAGTAAACATGGCTGGTAGTTAGGAATTGACTGGTGTTGATGGCAGTGATAACCAGTGGTTGATTAGTAGTGATTATCATTTAGCATGCTTATATCATTGGTGATGATAACCGCTGGCTGATGGTTAGCAATGACCACTTTTGATTAGTAGTGATAATGACAAGGCATCGGTTGATCAGCAGTGATTCATATTAATGATGGCAACCAACGGACCAGTGGACTTCAGAGGGCTGGGTGGGTTAGAGCTGGCGTTTTAGGAAGGATGACAAGACAGGGTGGGTTACAGACCTCAACTTTTTTGTTTATTCTTTCCTGAGACGGATTTACTAGATACTAGATATGCGTGTTTCTCAAAATGGGGAACCCCTTAAATCATCCAGTTTATTAGCTAGTTATAGTAATAGACCAAGCACTTTTGAGGTTCCCCATTTTGAGAAACACCATATCCACTAAAAGTTAAACTTTTTAGCAGACCTATACGCCACCAAGCCAGGTGCTTTCTGCGATGTGCAGCGGAAGAAAAAAACTGGTTCGCGTTGAGTACGTGGATGTGCCATGACACCTGGTAAGATTCACCATGACTTCAGGGGTTAGTTCGGCTACCTAATTGTAGGATTATATGTTTATCATGGTTTTCTCGCAGTTCTCCAGCTGCATATCCAAGTAACTTTAGCCCATGAAGTGGGGAATGCAGCTAGTCACCAGTCGCACCACTTGTTTGCATTTCGAGACTGCAATACTTTGGGTGGTGTTCCTGTTCTAAACAATGCAGGGCGGGCTCGTTGCCGATGGGATGCAGGAAGAGTATTCAATTTAACAAAAACTTGACCGGCTTCTTACATCATGAACTACGCATTTATACATGTGTCATCACCTTATATATTGACCGCCGTTTATGAGGGGGGAGGGGGAGTGCCACTCCGCACACCATTGCTGGTCCTCAGGCAATAGCGAGCAGTCTTAGGTTCAACCCTGGCTGGTTCACATTGTAGTTTGCACTGCCTGCTTGACAACCAGGACGTGTAGTAACTAACCCGTGAAATCGACATAGACTGCAACCCAACCACAACATGATAGCTGTGGTTACTATTTCCTCTTAGCACTACTGTCAACCATGGTACATACGAACATCTCATCAACCTTCAAATATGTTGGCTATCCCGATTGCTAGCAGTCATCATTGGTTGATATCCCATGTTATGAACCTCAAATATCAATGTTATGAACCACAAATATCAATGTTATGAACCACAAAGAACATAAAACCATTGAGAACCACCGGTAATCAGCTGTAACTGACCTTTCTTCACCGTTGGTTCACCCATGTTGCACCAGGTGTCATGGGTCACGGCAGGAACCTGGCGCGTGCCGCCATCCTTTGGCGAACCGAGATGGGGAAAGAAACGTCTGCGCACATCTGCGCCTTGGTTGCACGTGTGGAGGGATAGCCTGGCAGCTGTTGTGACTGGGGAAGGCTGGTGGTACTGGTTGCAGAGGTTAGCTGTTGTAACAATGGGTGGTACTGGTTGTAGCTAGCCAGGGTTGATCATGATTGAGAATGGTAGTGGAAATTGATAAACGGTCAGAAACGAAAGCAAGCAACAAGTTTTTGCTACCAAGCAACCTTAAAGAAGAGGCTGGTGAGTCCAGCCATGCTGACTCTTCTGCTCCTTGCACACCGGGGTACCAGGTGCCCGGGGGGCACACTCTTGTAAACTAAGCTGGTTGCGTGGAAAGTCCACCATTAGTAGCTCATTTTCCTATTAAAGAAGAGTGTTTTTTAGCTTCCAAGTTAGGCACAACCAGCGTGTCAATTCCTGGTTTCATAGCTCATCATGGTGATGTTGAGGACCTCCAACCTGGTACTTTCCCAAATCCTTCGATTGATGTAGTACCGGAGCGTACGGTGAAGTTACACGCAATGATGCTAAGTGGGATGGGGATTCTCATCATCACCAATTTTAACGATATTACATATTGATAACATTGGCGATTTGGTGAAACGAGATTATTTGTCGTTATTTGGTGAATGATATCAATACTATAGGTATGTGTGTTTCTCCAAATCCCCCAAATAATCCAATATTAATCATGTGTTAGTAGTAAACCAACCATTTTTAAGTAGCCCATTTTTTTCGGGTAAACCTTGATCTTTTTTGAGCCAAGCGAAGTGAAACATCAGAGCAAGCGCTCACCCCAGGGCTAGCAGCATAGGTGTCACATCTACAAATAGGCTGGTGATTTCAGCAACACTTTCGGCAGCTTTCCAGGCCGGCAGCTCACCGATGTGATCAGCGTACTTTTGGAGATCTGCCCAACAAACAGATACACTGCCCCTCCAAGCCAGATGTGAGATCCATGACGAAGCATCCGTTTTTGAGCCTAAAGGGGAGGGGGTAGCAAGGGGGCGTACAAACGCATAGCGTCTCAAGTACAATCATCGAGATGGATTGAGAAGATTTGAGAGGATTGGCATTTCAAAGGAGGTGAATTTGTCTTGCAAGGATCGAGGAGAATTTACAAGTCTTGGGTAAATGGGATGAATGCAAGGAGAAGAACCATGTCTGTTCATTATGTGTACCATCAACCATTTTGAAATATCTCAAAAAATGATGACCGAATTATCTATTGGTTGGTTTGGTTCGAAAGTTGTCAGCAATGATACTCGATCTATACCAGCTATTCCTCACTTTCTTTCGAACATCATGGACGTATCAAATCCCAAAAGCAATTCATTGCTGGCTGCACTGGTTGATGGGGACGTAGCGATCGCAACAGTGGAGCGATGTGCGGTTGAGCTGCTGGGCATGTTGAATGGTGACCGAGGTCGCTTAGTGCAAGCCTTTCCGTACTGCATGATTGAGCACTTGCGCGGAAAGAAGGCACACAGTGGGGTCGGAACAGCCAGCTGTTGGTTGGTCCATCGTGTGTGTGCACGTGTGCACTTAATCCCTTGTGAAGATCTTCATTGTCCACGCATTGCGCAGGTCGTGCCCTAACATTGTGGGCCCCCTCCCCCCAAAAAGCACACACGGTTCCCATCTTGATGTTATCACTTTTTCCTGCTGGAAGTGACAATCTTGCCTAGTCTAGTGCCATAGTTCCTGTGTATTTCAAAAGTGATCTCATGCTTGTCCTGCATCATACACAGGAACTACTATGATGACAAGACTCTGTTGCTTCCTATTTTTTAGGATGGCAAGTTTCGGTACCTATGATCTCCACACTCTTAGTGATCCAACGTGGCATCCGTATGCGCGGTAGCTAAACTCTCTGAAGGACTACGAAGCACCATCAACCAGGCGCCAAACCTGTCATTAAACCCATCATTAAACCCATCACCATCAATGAGTAGCAAAACCATTATTTGCCATCATAAGAACCATGGTTCCCAGCTATCAATAGCCATCATTAGCCATCATGAGCCAAGCACTGGCAGCATTACCCATCATTCAGGCCATCAGTAGCCAATCAGTACTCATCATAACCAACCAGGTGCTAAACCCCTAAGATTGAATCCCTCTTGGTCTCATGGACACCAGGTTGGTTTAGTGCTTAGAAGGGTTAATGCTGATCTTTAAAAATGAGTAGAGCCACTGCAGTATCAACTATTTGTGGTCATGAAAATGAACCAGTGTAGATCAATAATGACCACAAATAGTTGAATAATGACCACAAATAGTTGAACAATGACCACAAATAGTTGAATAACCAGTGGTCAAATATGAACCATCTGTGAATCAATATGATGTTGTGGTGATTCACCACGGTTCACCCATGGTTCCGCCATGGTTTTTTGCCCGGCAGGACAAGGCGATGCGTAGTAAGTTGGAGCGGCTGATCGGGCCCAAGGGAGAGCTGGCCTGTGCCTTGGTGGGTCAGTGGTTCGTTGCGGCTGGATGAATGGTGAATTGATGAATGATAATTGATTATTATGATTATATAGTTAATAATCATTCATCAAGCATCATGATCGATTAATGATTATAATGCTGGATTGATGCTTGATTGATGATGGCAAGTTTCGGTACCTATGATCTCCACACTGTTGGTGATCACCATCAATGAGTAGCAAAACCATCATTTGGATGATTATAGACTAGTGGTTCATAATGAGTCTTTGGTGGCGATCAATCACTTTATTAGGATTAATTGGTGCTGGTAATGGGTGATTGATGGTCAATTGATGGTGACTAAGTAAATTACCAACTCACACAAGCTGGTCGGTTAGCTTTTCCGAGTGGACCTTTGGTCCACACGTGAGGGGAACAAAAGTTGATGGCACAGCAGTCAATCGTTGTTGATATTGATGGTTGGTATTTATGCTTAGAAACGTATAAGGGCTAAGCAATGGTTGATGACTTTTACTGGTTAGCAATCTTTCTGAAAGAGGTTGACTAATCATCAATATTGGCTAGGACCATGAACGTCTCGATAACTGCACCAACAATCATGCTTTAGCGATCATCAATATTGGTTGCGAAAGGCTGATGATGAACATAGATCGGGGCTTAAAAGCCCACAAGAAGCAGCGATACTGGTTGATGATAATGGTCAAGAAGCAAAGCACTGGGCTTGTTGGTTGGAGTTAATACAATTGACAATGGAGGATTGTTGAAGGGAGTACACAACCATCACCATCAGCGGTTTATGTTGAATACAGAAAGTCACTTCTGTGAGGGTCTGCTAGCGCAACGCGTTCATGGGTGCTCTCACCCCTGCCATTTCCTCAACGATTGGAGCATTGCCGAATGGTCCCAATGGCTGATGCCGAACCCATCGGCAGCACTGGATTGCTACCGGATCTACTGGTAGTCTGCTTAAGCCATACAGCTTTTTTTTACAAACTCCTAGCAGATTGGGAGGTCAGTATTGCCAGCAAACTGAACATGCAGCAGCGAACCTTACTAGAAGAACAAGAGCAAGCATGACAACCACAGCAACCAATATCCAGAATGCCGAAAATGTTCCATATTATCGGTTTTTGTTTACATACCCTCTGTAGTGTTGCTTCGGCTGTATCTGATTTGGTTTGCTGCACCACTCAGTACCAAACTTGATCAAACTACTCTACTAGCACTACCAAAAATGCCTGGTTCCTTGTCCCCTACAAGCATGGTCCCCGAGTAGTATCCTGCTTGTCATTCCATATGACTAGTACTTAAACCCAACTGTTGCGATGGTTTATGTTGCCACAAATGCCCGGGGCAGCTTATCCTTACGACTAAGGTATGCGACAGACTGACTACAGCCTCCCCCTGTCCTCCAACCGGCCGCTCTTCATTGTGAATCAGTCTGGGACCTTGGTTCTGGCCAGAAATGCTTGGTGGAATCACGGGCAACCGCTGCACCATCGCTGACATCCCGAATCACCCAAGTTGTATACATCTGTACATATCTGTACACTGTATACGCAAGTATGTGTGATTCAAACATACAATCAGCCAAGTTGTAAAAGGCCGAGTGGCGTGTATACCCAAGTATTTGTGCTTTCTTGCTCATTCTTCCAGAATGCATTTTGCAACTGTTGCTTCACTCGTAATGGGTACGATCAACTTAGTTCGCAACTCATACTCGATCTTCAACAAACGCAGTTACATCCACCACGGAAGATGGTTGTCCATCATCAACCATCATGAAGCCTCACTAGATGGTCAACCCCGAGTATCAACCAGTAACCAGCTACGAATAAATCAACCAGTACAAGCCACTACTGACTAAGCATCAACCATTGCAAGCTACTACCACAATCCATTCCTAATGGGTCAACCCTCACCCTGCCATCGTGGTCACCTTGGCTGATCAACGCCATTGGCTTCAGCTGGACAGCTCCCAGGTTGGCCTATGTCATCAGGGAGGTACCCAACGGAAGGGGCGACCAGGCGCCGGCAAGGGCAGGATCTTCGGTGATGACCAGCGGTTGGTGGTAGGGGGTGGGTGGGGTGGGGATAGTGGTTCATGATGGTTTGAAATAGTCGGTTCTTGAGCCGTCGTGGATGTTGTGGCGAGAGTTGGCGCGCAAGTAGCAGGTCGTGGACAATGTGATACAGTATCACTGGTGTGGCTCAAAGACTTTCGTTTTTTCACTCAGATTGAAGCATCATGTTGGGCACCCAATCATTTCCGGTGATTCTTTTTCAGTCTTCATCTAAGGGTTTCTTAAGAATGGGAGCCCCAATAATTTTATGGTTTATCATCGCAACTTATGCGGGAAGACAACTGGGGGTACCCTCATTTTGAGAAACCACTAGGTATAAACAATATGGGTGAGTGCCTATATACATGTCTGCATTTAGATCTCTCTGATACCACTGTAAGATGCCATGACGTTGGTTCAGCGGAGTGAACTTTCACTTGGAAGATCCATGTGAACAATCTCCACCAGTTTAGCCATTGCTGGTGGTTTAAGCCCCCAGGTGGCTTAGTAATGTGGATCTATCATTACTCATGTCGTGAATTCTTAGCTCCAGAAAGTCCAACTCAGGTCTCTTTTTCCCGGTCCAACTTAGTCCTTTACCAATCTTTCCGGCGGCGCCTTGTCGTACTCTTGGCAGTAGCTATAGAGATCAAAAGCAGCACAGGTGGATCCAGAATTGAGCTTCTGTTGATCTAAACTCACCAATTCTTCCAGCTGTTGGGGTAATAAGCTTCGAACATTGGTCATGGGTTGGTAAATATTCCATTTTAGGGCTTTGAATGACAATTAGGGATTATTCCCATGATGGTTGGGTGATGTCCAATTGGGAGATTTCATGATTCATGATCCCTGTTGGTCCATCCCCAACCGTAGCCCTTGTTTTCTATCCGGGTGCCATGCAATGTGTTCACGGCTGCGAGGCCTTGTACACCAACCGTGAGCGCAGCTGGCTGATGCAAAACCTCGAGAAGTTGAGTTTGGGGCTCTCAGAACTGCCACGCCGGTGTGACATGTGTCAAGACATGTGGATGTGCAAATGATGAGGTGTATTTCTTTACCTTTGAACAATTTTGAACATTTCGATGTAGAAGACACACCTAGCAATTTATAGGTCTGTCATTATATCTATGTATCGTACGTAGCCAAGCCACTGGGCCTGCATATCTCTGGTGTGCTGCTCAAGTTTCGTTGCCCGAAAACATCGTTTTTTTGAAAGCTTCCGTGTGCGTTGGATGTTCGTTGTCTAAATGCTGGGTGGGGCGTGAAAGTCTACAAGCTTTTCTCAACAAATATCATAGTCATAGTGTGAAGGCTTTTCTGTTAGGCACGGATGATACAACAGCCTTGCTTTCTAGAAGCTTGCATGGGCAAGGCAGGGTACGACCCGTGTGGAAACACAGTGTAGCACGCGTGCAAGCAAAGAACAAAGTGGAACATGTGCAAAACCCGAGTACTACCACACACTCAAAACGAAGGAGAGACAATCCGGGTAATAATCTCGCGGTGTGAAGTGGTTGCTCCGTGCAATTTCTTTCAGTGACAACAGGAAGGGTGCAAAAAGAGGAGAGTAAGAGGAAAGGAGGGCAAGAGAAGAGGAGAGGGAGGCGAAGACAAATAAGAGAGGAAGAGTTCGAATAGACAACGTGATGAAGAGAATGCAAGAGAAGAGAAGAGGACAGAAGATAGCATGAAGATGGGTGATGAGTGGACGGCAGGCGGAAAATCTAGGGCAAAAACGCGTTTTTCACCCAGGGCTACAAGCTACAGCTTCACCACAAGAAGCAGCACTCAGACCATCCCCCTGAGCGTGTATAGTTGGTATGAATCGCTTCTCTGCTTTTTAAGGCGTGAAAGTTCATATGTTCAGAAATATGTAGACGCTAGCAAAAATATCTCAAAATTGCTTTTGATGATCATCATTGGTGATGTTGGGTGACCTGTCTCTCCATTACTTGTTGGCTACGAAACGATTCGTGTGCTAGGAGACAGGTCACCCAATACCCATCACATCACACACGGGTTTTGCATAGATGTGGGATCTACATCGGAGACGATCTACATCGGAGACCTCGGGGTGGTTTCGCACCAGTAGCTGTAGCTCATTTCTGGTGGTTCCACAAGTGCAGCCCACGATCACACTTGTACTTATACCTACATTATTAATTATATATACATCAATCAATGTGTTCATCATATAGATGATATACATTTCTAGATACCCAAAGATATACCTTCATTACATATCAATCATGTAGCCAGTATTAGCCGCTTAGCTGCTAAAATCAGCAATGATCATCCAGTATTAACTAACTATATTCACATGACACCAGGTGATGAAACCTCAGTGCCGTATACCTTCACATAAATGACATCACTGCCAGGTCCCTGGGTCAAGCTGCCCCCCCAAGGGTAGCTTCCCGGCCCCGAGGTGCCACCATTGGAGCGTGTGAACGACTGGTACAGACACCTGTGCCTTTGAGCCGCTCGGTGAGATGCGAGCCGTGGTGGTTGGAGGTGAACATGGCCAAGTCATGGGTGCAGAATGCGACCGATGAATGCAGCCCCACGGTGGGGGTGATACGACTGGGACCTGTCGCTGGTAAGTCCTAAACGACATGGGTTTCGTTTGGTCGGTGATTACAGCTAGATATTCTCTCTGTCGGTGGTGAGTGATATGATTTTTTCAAATGAACCCGGTATCACTGCTTGGCATAGCTGGAGATGATCGGTATCACGAACAGCTCGATATGGATGGTCACGTCTTTATTGCTCTCGCATAATTGGCCATTTCTAGGTGTTATCCTTATCAATGGCGGCTTCTATCCATACCCACTGCTGGTTCATGAACTACCAGCTAGTGAGTAGACAATACTAACATCAGCAACAGTAACTACACATATCCCAAACCTTTATTGCCACCTGGTTATGTAGTGTTATATACGCATAACTGTTTGGTTATTGGTCCGGTTGTACCCGCATCGGAAACCAGTATATTCATCAACTAGTAACGACTGGTTGATTATACTGCCTGTAACTGCTTGGTTACGAATCAGCCAATGTATTGCCCTAAGTTGGAAATGCTAGTTGGAATAACTGGCTACTATTAGTTGATGCAAGCAAATCGAGTCGGAGTAGGCGGTTTCACCACCATATTTGGTTGATGTTGGTTGACTCATAAATATGCTGAACCACCAAAGGCACGAGCAATCGGGATCCTGTTCGCCTGCGGACCAGCCTGCCATTGGAGACTCTGATAGTTGATCCTTCTTGTGCCATGACCTGCACAGCAGTAGGTCCAACATCGACCATGGCTGGGAGCTTCATATGGTGGCCATCAACGATTCGCTATGCTCAGGTTACGTCCGACACACCTCGCGGTTCCTGTCGCTCTTCATGTTGACGTGTCTCGATGGCACCTGGTGAGGTGAGGGGGTGGGTTGCACCTGGGTGGTGTGGGTGGCTGCGGCTGGGAGCTAGCTGGACCAGCCAGACCTGGGGATAATACCAGCCGAACCTGTGGCCTCACGTGACCGGCGACTTTGTGAGGTGGACAGATGTGATTTGTGTTGGGTGAAGTGAAGTGGTATCTGAAAATCACAGAATTGAATAAAATCCATCAGCTCAGCCAGTAGTGGTTGCATAAACCAAGGTTCTACATGTGGTCGGCCGAGTGTGAACCTGGGTGGAGCTAATGTCCTGATGAATGGGCACGGACCCTTTCCACTGATTGTTTCCCAGCGCTAGCTCCTGGATTCAAGTGTGGATGATCCTTCTGCTTACATCACTTGGGTCCCGATATTTTACCAATGAAGGCCAGGGATATCCAGGGTTTTGTTTTTAAATCTAGTATTGAGCATTTGAGGGCTTATAAAGCCATTAACTTCATTAGTGGTTGATGTTGAAGATGGAGATCTTGAAGCCGCGACTAGGTGGATAAAGGTGATCATGAAATTAATTAACCACGACCAGGCATACTTAATCAAACATAGCTAAGCATACTTAATCAACCATAGTCATGTAAATCTCAACCACGTCTCAACGCTTCATGACCCCTGCCTAGCTCCTTTTGCTTCACAGCCATCTTCGCCATGGCACAGCTGAGGCTTCCCTTCGCGTTGGTGGACGTCCTGGGACCTTACACCATTCCGGTAACGTGCCGCCTGGCAGAAACGGTGGTGATGGGAGCCACGGCAAGGATGGTGAAGAAGTGCATCCAAGGCATGCGTTGACTCATGACAGCGGTTGGGTATGATTAGCTTCATCTATGGCGGTGAATTCAGTGCCTGGATATGGCGAGCCAGTGGCCAACTATGGCCAAGTATGCTTAAGATCGTTAGCCTCACTATGCCGAAGTGGTCAATTTGACTGGATTATCATCGCACAACACTGGTGAAGCCATTCTATTATATGAGTTTCAAGCTTGCCGAGCATCCGCCACAAAGGGTAGCGAACGGAGAACAAGTTGCCATGGCATCATGAGCTGCTGTGATCTGTGATCCCATGTGCCATCCCATTGGGCGTACGCCATCATAAGCCATGTCATCAACTGTGGCCTCATGTTTATTAGCAATTCCAGGTCTATAAAGTGAATATTTGATCCACCATGCACTGTATCAATAATTTTCAATGTCTTCTTATTCTGAACACTTATATATAGAAAATACCAGGGGCAACAGTTGACTTGTCTCACAAGCACCACCTGCGAAAGATCCCGCGAGGTTTCGCCAGCTGGGCCTTGTTCGGAATCTTCGAGATCGGTTTGGTCATTGAGGACAGGGCACAGTGCCACATGTCACCTTGCGCCGATGGAAGGGCTTTAGAGCTCTGGACAACTCCATGTAAAATGCATTGGTCTCACCATTCTGGCAGACAAGTGACGCATGAGTCAGCTAACAAACTAGTCACTTGGTCCTAAGTTGGATATGAGTTACTAGTCCTCAATGAAATGTGTCGATCATTTTTTTTGACCGCATACTTCTAGTGGTAGGGCGGCTCAAGCAGGTTCCAAGCTCTGCCTGCGCGAAAGGGACAAAAACGAAAAGGTAAGACATTGATCCGGGACATTTCACTTTTGGTCTGCGCAAGTAGCTACAGGTGGAATCTCGTGGAGGGCTGGGACTGGCCCGAAACATGTTCAGAAAACCAATTTGAGCAGCGAAAACACATGATTTGGGGGTACCATGTGCATTACCGATGGCAGATCAGCCAAATCTTCGACCCCAATTTGATGAACCACAAGAACTAGTTGCGATTTACAGGGTTTGAACACAGCAATCCCGCATCATGGCTCGTCATAGGGGACCCCCAAGTTATCATCCTGACTCAGCCCAACCATTTTGAGACCCAGCTGTGAGCAATGCTGGCCCCAACCCAACCCCTTCCCCTACATCAGCCTTGCCCGGTTCGGCTTCCGAAGGATCCATTTCAAGGCGTGTTGAAGGTCGAAGTCATCGCTGAGACCTTGCAGGTGCCACGGCAGATTCGGTTGTTCGTTGTTCGATGGTTTGTTGGCCAACGAAAAATCACCATTGATAAGGGCATTGATAAGGGTAAACTATGGGATTGAATGATGGCTAATAGTGTTTTTGTAGGGTTTAAAGGGATAATAATCAGGGAATGAGGTAAACTATGGGATTGATAAAGGTGTTGTTCGCCAACTCAACTGGTGAATGATGGCTAAGAATGGTGTTTTGTAGGGTTTCAAAGGGATAACATAGGGAATGAGGAACTCTAGTGTAAATTGGAGGTGAACATGACCATTGACAAGGGTCAACTATAGGGTAATCTCATCATTTGTAGAGGTTACAACCATAAAAGGGGATTCATACCCATAGGGGATTATACCCATAGGGGATTATAACCAGCAAATAGTGAACTATGGGGGATTAAAGCCGACAAATAGACAATTAAGAATAGTGAACTATACCGGATCATAATCAACAAATAGTGCATACACTACCACTAGTTGGTTGTTTTTAACCTTATACATTTGCCCCAAGAAGTTGGGATGGCTGGTTGCCAGTGTAATTGCTCTAGGGATCAGTGATACAACATGAGAAAGCTAAACGCTGGAAGATTGAGAAGGATGGATCAAGGATATAACTAGAGGGAGGTAGATAGATGACAACCAACTGGTTCTGATTGGCTAGGATAACAATTGGTGGTTTACAGTAGGTATGGGTGGATAGACATGCCACATCTCCACCCCATCTCGTCCTTGGGTTAAGTGCACCGGTGGACCATAGAACAGGGGTTCCCTGCCAGCAGTGGTGCTGGATGTGGGCCTTGGGTTGCTGCCACAAGGATTCTCCTCGCAGCTTCCAAGTCTGGTCGCCCATGTGGCACAGCTGCGACCAGGGCAGCTTGCCAACCCCAAGATGCCCGTTGTTGCGCATGGTTGCGCCCTGACCTCCAAAGCACCTGTTCCGTTCGTGGCTCCAGGTGGACATCGAGGAGTGCATCAAAAGTCTGGGTGCTTTGGATCTCTTGGAAGCTGGTGCTTTGGGCAAAGAGGTGAAGCGAGGAGAAGCCTTGAGTTGCTCGCCTGAAGCCGCACCCAGGGTGGGTGGGAGAAGAAGTGGGGGGTTTCCTGTGAAAGTTTGGGATGGCGGTTTGGGGGATGTATGGCCAACAGATGAAACTTGGGGGTTGTAGCTGGCGAAGCGGAATTTGGCTGGTGCTTTCAGAGATACTTTTGATGATTATTGATTGTCAACCATAGTTTGGATGTTGTCAACTGTATTTGTCAAACAATCATTGTCAACTATCAGTGACCTCAATCATGAAGTCAAACTGAATGATCGTCACTGACATGAAGACGGTTAAATGATTTGTCTTCATAATTGTCACTGGTGTGAAGACAAAAACAGCAATCAGTCGGTCTCAGTGGGGTAGACTGAGGATGCTTCAACCAGGATTTACACGTTTGGAGGGGCTAAATTGTCCTCTTCTTTTCTGATAGCAAAAGACAGTGGTGATTTCCCATCTGAGTAGAACAGCTGCACAGAGGCTTTTATTGCTGCTTGAGATACCAGGGGGGTACATGTTATATCACTTCTTTTTGTTTCTGTTTGGTGACCAGCTTGCCACTTACATCATGGTTTGACTCGTGGTTGGCCTGCCCAATCCATTGAGCAATTACATAACCATTGCTGAACCATCCATTGACAATTGACCACCATTAATTTTCCATTCATCAACAAGTATTCACTTACCATTCATTAAGCATTGATCAACCATTGATTCACCATCAATTCACCATCACATCTACAAAGATTTCTTAACCATCATTTAACCATCAGTCAACTATCAACTAACCATCAACTAACCATCAACCAATCATCAATCAACCATCAATCAACGATCATTTAACCATCACTTCACCATTTGTTGACCATCAATCAACCATCAATTTGTCAGTCATTTGTTATCCAACATACTTTAACCATTGTATCCATCATTTGAACATCATTTAACCACCATTTGACAATTCATTTCACCATCACTTCACCGTCCATGAACCATTCTTCGTCACCATGAGGTTGGGAGCCTGCCAAAGAGCTGCCCTCCACGGGTGAAGAGCTGTCAGTCCTGTGGCGTAACGGAGCTGGCGGGTCACCGATGAAGCAATGGTTCACCAATTGTTAATAGGTGGTTAATAACTGGTTAATAGTGGTTTATAATGGTGAAACACTTGCTAATAACTGGTCAACAATGGTTTTATTTATAATGGTTAACAATAGGGAATGATAAGCAACAATAAGGGTTAAACAACTGGTGAAGAAGAATGGGTAGTTGATGGTTAAGATTGAGGTCACTGAATGGTTCACTACCGGTTAAGTGATCAATGAAAATGATGTTGCTCAAGCCTTTGGGCACCCCTGGGTATCATCCTGTTTGTAAACCATTTACTGTATAGTAATAGACCAGCCATTTTTTGGGTTCCCTATTTTGAGAAACCACCAAATGGTGACGAGAATCGGCAGTTGATGGTCGACTGGTGGTTAAGTAATACTTGAGATGCTTGACAATGGATAGCTGACTAGACTGTAGTCGTGGTCAATAGACTGATGTACCTACTGGTGTGACAATGTTATAGATACAGAACTATCATATGAATGCTATATGGATCATACAAATATATCATGGTTATCCTAACATAATATGCAATTTCATACAATATGATAAGAACCCAATATTTACAATATGAACGCCCTATGATTCTATAATGTGTTTATGCACTTGTGTCCCAGCCTGTTATGGCTATGTCCATGGCGGTACCTCCAACCATCCCAAGTGATGAGTATGGACAGAGAAAGCAACCACCAAGCTGGTGCTACATTGATGGATCAGTTGTTTGTTTACATATACATATAAATATGCACACATACATATAAATATGCACATATACATATAGATATGCACATATACATATACATATGCACATGTATATATATATACACATATATCTATGTCTATCTTCCAATGAAGATCGATCTGAACCGGGTCTTCTACCGATCATTTTTCACTACAGGTGTATGGGTACAGGGATCCAATCCCAGAGTGTATCAATATTCTGTCATTGTATAAAGTCTGTATCTGTTGTTGTGCAGCAATGGGCCATGGGCATATATTTGCAAACATATGTATATATGTATATATATATATGCATATTAAGTGTAGCAGTTTCGCTGGATTACAGTAGACAATACAACCACAGGTAAATGGTATATTGACACAGTTGTAACTGGAGGGGAATCACTCGTACCACATCCTGGATATGGACAAAAGTAAGTGCTGTACAGCGGGACACTGCGAAGATGCTTATTCAACAAATGGGTGTTTCTCAAAATAGGGGACCCCCCAAATCATCCAAGTCATTCACCATCTATAGTAACTTGCTAAAGTCAATAACTATGCTTAATCATCCAAATCATCATTAACCATCCATAACTCTGAGGTATTGATGCTGTTTTATTGAGCCGGTCCTACAATCTGCTTGGCACCACCAGGTTTCATCCACGATAAGCCGTCATGCCATGCCTTGGCCGTTGCTCTGTCGCTGAAAAGCTCTCCCCAGGTCTCCACCGGATCGACACTAGGGGAGACCACCAACCAGAGAGGCATTTTCTTCTTTGAGCGATGTATTACTAGTGAAATTTATGTTGTATATATTGACATATATTGACCATTATACCATGTATAGACCTGTATTAACAAGAAGGTTGTTGATGAGGATGGCTTTATGTGATGTATAGCCACCCTTGCGTTGATAGAATCTCGAATTGGACCATTCCCGAGGCTGGTAGTCACCAGTTTGGATCATCCTTTGCATCGCCCAGCGTTCAGGTGGCTCGAGCAGCCAGAGAGCGGGATCAGGCCGCGGACGGGAATGCTGAATCGTTAGAGATCGTTAAGGGGTATACAAAGCTAGGGTGTATACAGGGGGTAGAATCGGGATATATATATATATTTATATATACAAAAATATGTATTTTTGCTGTGTCTTATGCATACAAGTTACAAGAGTGTACAGAATAGGGAAATATTGGTTACATTTTTGGGGTATGTTTTCTTTTATTTGCGGGGTAATCGAACAACTGATGGTTCGAATTGGTCGCAATCAGGGCACCAACAGTTGCAAAACTACAATCAATCATTGTGATGTCACCATGGCATGTTCTAGTTCATGCTTAAGCTGGTGAAAAGAAGCTAGCTGAGGACCGTGAAAATCAAGGTCAACTATGGTCAAGTAGTTGCCAAGCATTGCTAAGAATTAATTGTTGTTGATGATGATTAGGAGATTATGGTTGATAAACATATGAATGGTCAAAGTACTTTTGAAGATCATTAGAGAAATCCACATGAGTTATGCTAGGCATATGGATGTGCCATACTGAGGGTTGATGATGGTTGTTGAGGACGGTACCTCCTTTAATTACCAACCATACAAAATGGCTATCATGGGACAAAACATCCTCACTTATGGCATAACCAATTCTTTGATTACTAACCATCCTAAAAGATGGTAAGCCCATTAATGATGGTTAGTTGTGGAACCATGGTTACTATAACCATGGTGAACTATGGTTAATAGCTTTTCTAAGTATGGCTCATAAGCACAATACCAGTGAGTAATTATAAACCATATTCATATACTTGGTTACCATTCACTTCCGTAGTCATTGATAACCATGAATAGTGAATCACCATTAATAAACCATAGTTATTCATGAACTAATTCAACAATTTCTTAAAACCGTTCATGGGCTATTAGGAACTGCAACCATTTCTTAGCCATCCAACGGTTGTCGTAGCCCTTCTCATGGTTATGATAGATTGTTGAATTTACAATGGGTGTAATGCTTTCTAACTATTTCATTCTTGCTATTTATCTAACCACTAATGAAACAGTGTCATTGGATCAATTTATTGGTTGGATAAATGTCATTGTGGTTACTATTTCATTTCGTGAATGAACCATAATTACTCTATAAGTAACCATAAGATTTCATTTCATTGCTGGCTGATAACCATAGTATTTCTGCTATTGTGAAGTACTACTCAGGGTTATTAGTTTCATTGTTATGGTTTCAAACTATTTCGTTGTTTTTATTTCCAACTAGCGTATTGCATTGTAAACCATTCTGATGTTTATTAGCCATTCATTAGCCACAATAGCCATTATAATGAATGGCTAATAAAGATTACAATTAAATGAATGGCTAATAAACGAACATTAGCCATAAAAGCCAATATAATGACATAGCCATAATAGCCATTATATGACAAGCGTGTTATTCATTATACTGCCTATTAGCCATTAACGAACTCATGTCTTCCCAGCGCATGTCATCTTGGAACGCCAGGAACCTGCGGTGGGTGGCTTTCCAATACCCGACTACCGCAACGGAGAACGGACGCGTTTGCAGGACCTGAAGGGACAGAAAAGCACCTGGGACAGGTGAAATGATGGTTGGATGGGTGGTATTTCATGTGGGGGTTTCTTAAATAGGGAAGCCCCTGAAATTCCCAAAATGATTGGTTTAGCACCACAAATGGTCAATATCGGATGATTTGGGGGTACCCCCATTTTGAGAAACACCCTTGTTGTGATATGATGGTGGTTGTTGTTCGATGGGTGCTTGTGAAATGATGATCAATCGATGGTTTATTGATGGGTGAAATGGTTGATGGGGGGTTAACTGATGGTTGAATGATGGGTAATTGATGAATTGATAGCCTCATTGATGGTGGATTCACGTTTGGTTTACCTTGAATTGATGGTTACATGGGACTGGTTTCTTGAAGCTTAGTGATAGTGGATCAATGATCGTTTACAGTTACATGTTATGATGGTCAAGAACGGTTGGCGAGGAATGAATATTAGCTTTGCAGCTAGTATGGGATTAACCAGTCACATTTAACAGTGTTTTTTAGTGTTTGATCAGAATGATTGGCCATGCTCAATCATGATTAGTAATGTGAAACACAAGGGTTGGCAATGATTCAGCAGTGCGTGAGTGAACAACCTTCCCTATTTGTTTACCATGGTAGGCTGCTGTTGGTATCAGTTCACAATGGTTCACAATTGCTTACAATTAACCATTTTGGAGTCGAACAACAGGAAAAAGTGAATGATTTGTGGTTGCCACTAGCTGTTGAATGCTAGAAACCATCAACACTCAGCCGCTAACGCTGAGTTTTGTAGCAGCCAGCGACACCAAAATGGCTGGCGTGCCACGAAATTGTTGCCGGCCCCTGATCAGAATGTTTCGACCGCCATGGTGAGCACTAGATTTGCCCGCGATGGGATGAATGATGACAGGATCAGACAGGTTTGCCCATGGTTGTACCTACTAACCGACCCATTTCAGGATCACTATTGATAGGTAAACCACCAGTGACTTGGGGGTACACCATTTAAGTGTCAGATCAAGAAAAATAATAATGATTCTGATGGTCAGATCAAGAATAAGAACATTTGATGAACATCCAAAGATACAGTGGCTCCCCCCTTTGGAAACGCTGGACACAACCACGGTATTACGCTGATTTTTATCTGGGGATCACTGTTTCTGATGCAATCTCGTAGGGTCCTGGTTCGGGAGCCTGCAATGACTTTAGGAGACCTACAAACGAAGCAGAAAGGGATTACACAAGGGCCGCTCATCTGTAAAAATCACAATATTTTGCGGAGAAACCCTGGGAAACATCAATAATTGGTGGATTTTCCATGGCTAGGTGAGATTACATTCACCTGTGAATGGTTTGGTTCGAGTCAACATAGAACTCAGAAAGCACTGATTCTTCTCATCCTTGTTGGCTACTGATTCCCTGTTGGCTAGTGACGTCAGAATTAGTTGCAATTTTTGTGATCTATCCACTGGTGGGTTTCTTGATTCGTTCACTCCAACTACAGTCGGGCACCAGCTGGATTATCTGGGGCACCAGATTGAATGAATGTTCGCTGATATAGGTTCCGCGGTTCGCTGAAGCTGACCACTCCTCTTTGGCCTAACCGGCCGAGTTGACAGCCATGGCAAGAGGTGCACTCAGCCCAAGTGATGCTGAGGTAAACAGGCACCACTCTTGGTGAAGATTTTCGAGTCTTACGACGTCAATGGAGACAAGGCAATGCCATCCGTGGCTGAGGATGGGTGGTGTTGTTGATGTGGCCCGGCTAGAGCGCTCAACTTTAAAAGACAATTTTTTTTGGGTACGTACATATGTGAATGGCGAACTGTTTTTGTACATGTGATGGTGGTGGTTTATTTCAAGCAAAACAATAGGGATGTGATCAACAGTAGTTGAAGATATAGACCAGCATCAGTTTTGCCACAAACCGCTGGTGATTGCAATCAAATCTCAATGTGGATCTCCTAACTGCAAGCAGCCGAACAAGCCGAAGGATCACGGTGTATCCTGAGCAAAGACATGTGCATTCGATTCACGTGGTTGGTAACCATAGATTAGATCTAGGGTTATAACCCAGTGTCAACAATGGCTATGCCACAATTACAACTCTAGCTGCACATTCACGTACAAAGGTTCAATGCAACCAGTCCGCTGATTCACGCGAGATGACGTGTACAACTGGCAAGATCTACCCCTCCCAACCAGCTCTGGCGGATGGCAAGTATAACCGCATTCATTTGGGGTCATGCACTGGGGATCTCTATTGGGAAAAGCAGCTGTGACCATGACAACCCCTCTCGTCTTGGGCCCAAGACTTGGTCGTGATCGGCCAACGGCTATGAACACCCATCAATTTGGGCTACAACTGGTGGTTTGCCTCTGCATTTTTACTGCTTTGTTGTGAAGCTTAACCGGGGGGTTTTTCACATCTTAAGCTTCTTTGGAAACACTCAGCAATGGATCCTGACATCCCAGTTGGCGCATTGCTAGCAGGCCATTGACAAGAAAGAGATGCAGAAGGTGGCCCTGCCAGGGGGTTGGCATTTGCTGGGAAGTAGAGTAGCTTGAGCTGGTGGAATCTACGGTAAGGATCCCTATATTTCTCAAGCAGGTTAGATGAACCTCTTGAAAAATGCTTGTATTACATGCTTAATAATTCAAGCTTTCTGTTGTCGCTTATTATATAGTGGTTAGTCATCGAGGTGAATTGAAAACGAGACGGTGAACTGCTTGACCTGTCCTCATCTCCACGGGGGTCTTGGACAGGTCTTGCAGCAGAGCACGGTGGACATGGAAGTCCCGGAAGATTGCAGCTCGAAAATTGCGAAGTTGGGGGATACCCGCTATTAATAGGGTTTAGTTTGATCCATCCGGGATACCCACTATTAACTTGGGGGATACCTGGTTTAGTCGTTCAGGGTTTTTATCTTGATCCAGGGTTGACATGAAGCTATTTGTCAAAGGTATAACCTACAGAAAGGGTAGTTACACACCCCATGGTTACGTTCACCAGTTGCTTTTTGTGGGATGATCCAGGTAGAAAAAGTGATGCACAACATGGTTGAAAGGGCTGATGAAGCAACCAGAGAACATGTCAGGATGTTCACCAGGGTGCGACAATAGGATATCAGCAACGGATAAGTAAAGTAGGTAGCTGACAACGCTAGTTAAAAGTACATCTCTCATTTCGAGTTGCCCTGGTGATGACTCCAGGTCAGCATAGATTCCCAGCCATACTCGGGTGGAAGAGGTTTACGATGGCCTATCCAGGCCCAACAAAACTCCAAGAATTGGTATAGTTAATTGATGGACAATATTGCTATAAACTGTAACACACTTGTAGCCAATAAAGCACAATATGAAGTCGTCCAAAACTTGAAGTGCCCATCAAAACAATCAACTCCTTTCTCAACCGCAGCGATTTCAGGTGTTACACAGGGCGAGGTTTCACTGACTCGGGGACTGGACCAATGAATTGAGGACATGGACCAGCTTGGATGATGGACTATCTGAAAGGTGACCGTCCTGAAGGTTATACTCACTGGAAAACTAGAGAACTCACTGCCATATGGCATCTTGCCTAAAATGCTTATCAACAGTTTTAACTGAAGTAGCCATTTCAAATCTGGCTTTGATACATTTTAGTATTCGTTTAAAGGCGGAGTCCAGTAAATATGCAGTGAATCTGAAGTTCTGCAAGGCAGCGCTAGTTTTGCGCTAGATTGGCGGTAGATATTTCAACATTCGGTGTTTTGGCAGTATCCTGGATGATTTGTTTGCTCTACTGACCATGGCCATTAGTTGTCTTGCTTTCCATTTTCCACCCTTCGCGCAACATGTCCCCGTCCCAACGACTCCAACCCGTTTCCAAGCTCGCAGTCATTACACAATCCTCAGAAAATAGTTTTGTCCCAAGAGGTTTTCGAGGCTCTGGCGGTAGATCCGCGCTAGTTCCGCGCTAGATAAAATGCGCAGAGGCAAGGGCATGACCCGTTTGAATATGGACTTACCAAAACCAAAACAAATGCATGGTTGAACAAGTATATTAGCGTTTCCAGCAGCTAAAAGTTCGAGTTCCAGCAACCAAGAGACATTCACGTTAGTGACCCTGTCAGGTTATGAGCACACAGAAGATAAAGAAACATATATAAATTTTGCAACGCGTGAAGAACCAAAGTCTCGCCCTACTTTGAAAGGCGGAGTCCTGTTATTTACAGGGAATGGAGTTTAAAAGACCGTTTCTGGGTAATTACATTTAGGCAAACCCCCATATGAGTTTTAATGGTTCTATACTTATAGTCCGGAGGGTTCAATACAGTAATATTGGTCAAGTAATGGCCATAATTAATCATAGAACTCAATACTTGGCCATCATTTACCATATGACTGAGGCTCATTGTGGTCATCATTAGCCGACAACTAGGCATCAGAAGCCATTGTTGGCCATTGATGTAGATGAATGATGGTCTTGAAACGCCCGCAGCTAAGGCATCGATGCCATCTTCGATGAAGCCGATTCGGATGGCGATGGACTTTTGACACAGGCGGGGCCCGGCCGCCGCGGAGCAGGCATCAGTTGTTGGGACACCAGCGGTGGCGCTTGGGGAGGTGATGTTTTTGAGCTCACCAAGGCGGTTGCAGGCCGTTCTGCTAGTTATGAAGAACGGTGTTTCTTGCAGCAAAACAAGCAGGGCTAACACCGGATGAAGTTCCAGGCAGATGGAAATGTAAGGGATCGGACGCTTCCTATGAATCTTGCTGGGCCTGTGGAGATGGAAAATAGCTATGGGATGCTATGGGTCATGAGCACCCATCCAAGAAAACATATGGGTCATTTTTGCAATGTTCACCAGGGGTACAGGGGCTCTTGACCCACAGCCGTATTGGTTTCATACTAAAGGGGATGGGATTGAGAGTCATCAGCTGTACTACGGGTCTAAAAAGAATTCGACGGCTTGTCCAGTCTAGTTGGTGGCATGCCTTTGTTTGCAAATACACCTTACCCATCAACTCTTGTTTACAAGTGTCACTATCGTTGACCAACCAACCGTCATCAACTAGCTTATTGGCATTGACTATGACCAACCATCACAATCTACTAAGGGTAGCCATGAACCACCAGTTGATCTACATCAAAAATCCACAGGTTATGGGCCATGGATGGCCCTGGGGGTTCCCTCCCTGGGTGCCACCTTGCGGGGTGCGCGACGCGCCACGCGACGCCCGCCACGCGTCGTGGGAGGCCGAGTGGTGTGCCTGGGCGGAGGCGTGCCTGGACCGCGCGGAGATCGCAGATCTGGTGCTGCGGATGCCCACGTCGCCGCTGCTGCCGGCGGACAGCCACGATGACACCGACTTCGAGGCCCAGGCGACGGGGCTGGCAGCGGTGGAGCTGTGGGGGGTCATGGTGGAGCCGGGGTGGTGGTGGGGGTCACGGTGGGTGCTGAAGTCAAGAGTGGTGAAGGGTTGAGTTGGGTTGAGTTAGGTCCTAGGTCTTGTTATTGGTGGTCTTGATGTGGTTAATGAATCATGGTTGATCATGGTTGATTGTGGTTATCCAGGTTTTACGGTGGTTCCCACTGGTTCTAGGGTATCATGCTACTTGAGGGAAAGGGATTAATACTCGGGGGCTGAATCAAGGCACGCTACACACAGATTTACCTGGTTGGTTCCTGGTCATGTTGCATAATATGTTTCACGACATGCAGCGATGCCCCAATGGTTGTTGGCTATTGTGGTGTATGTACAGATCGCAGATATTGGTTGCTGCTTGATTCTCAGATCTCACATGTTTGGTGATATCTCATCGATGATCTCACTTGAATTCATGACGAGTTGTTGGTCACGATCTCACATTTTTGCTGAACGTATACCATTACTTGTTGGTATTTGCGATTATGCCATGATGCCGAAATCATAGAAATTTACCGTTTTAATTATGCCCTTGTACTATACGTACCATTATACGATGGTTTCTCAAAATAGGGGTACCCCCAAATCATCCATTTATAGTCATTTATAGTAGTAAACCAGCCATTTTTGAGGGTCCCCATTTTGAGAAACCACCATACCATTATAACATTACAACTATACCATGATACCGTTGGCAGTTGCGATCTGTTGTAGTCTCCATGGGTTGCCGTTTTTCGACTCTCGTGGCTGTGGCCGTAGGAAGCGGAGGAAGAGGCCGATCCCGAGGCCCCGCAACAAGCTCAGACGCTTGGGTGCGAGGTGAACTTGTGAGCTGGGTCAATCTTGATCAACCAACCAATGGCAAATGGTTAATATTAGGGGATAGCAACCAACAACAATCGGGGGTATACCAGCTATATGGGGCTATGGGTCAATGTTGATCAACCAACTGATGGGGGATAATCACCAAGAATTTCATAGGGAAAACAAGCTGGTTATGATGGGGAACCAGGGGGACTAAGGGTGAACTGACCCACAGCCAACCAGCCATGGTTACGGGGGTTGTAAGTTGCCTTCTGGGATTTATAAGCATGGTTATGACCCCAACTGCACATCCAAGTAGGAAAAACTGAGAAGAATTGGCTACGGTTCAAGGCCTTGCTTCCATCATTTTTTGGGAGATAATAACCAGCGACATATCCAGGTTGCCATAGTTAAGAGCCACTGCGAGCATTCCAGACCACAGGATCCTTGATTACAAAACGCTAGGCAATGAAATTGCCGATCATTCAGCTAGAACATCATGAATCATGACCTTCCACAATTTTAAGTTTGCGCAATGACCTTATTTCTCAACATACAACCAGACGAACACATTGGTCCGCTATTATGGACTATATGTGTTTGGTCGGCACGTGCTTTGCTCAAAAAACTGCACCAGCTATCGTTGACACTGAGGATCGCCAGGATGATCCCCCGTCGAAGCGATGCATTTGTCCTTGATCCCTCTACATTGCAGCAGCACTATGGGGCCCAATGCGTAGTTCTTGGAATGCTACATATACTGCCTACCTCTATGACTCTTTGCGCCAGTTGGAATGGGATGAGACATCACACTCATATAATCAGTGGATGGAATTGCTGATAAACTTTTGTCTTCATGTTCAGCTTAAGACACCTACAAGAATTTGTACCAAGCCGGATGTGTGGCAATCGCCCACTCTTTGCCCCACACTTCCTGAAATCCCATCCTAGGTCTGAATGCACCGCCTTTGTTGCTGCCGTGCGAAGTTAGAGAAAAACATAGGGGAGTCCATGGTTAGCTCTGGCGTGGTAGTTAATATACCTCTCCCTAAAATTTATGCCAAGTACAGCCAACACTCAGGTATCCGTGGTCGCCCCCGATTCCCAATGTTAGATTGTCAAATCCAGATGATCAATCAGTACTTTCTTTCCCAGCTATTAAAGCCGGGGGCAGGTCGCAACCTTAAAGTTCCATTGCCCCTCCCATACGATTGTATCTACACTGATCGAGCCCGGGGCAAAATTGGCATTGCTACCTCCAGTTTCTTGCCAGAGCAAAGAACAAGAGGAAGGTTTCCATTGCCGGATCTCCGACCGGCCATTGTCGGGGTCCATCCTAGACAATGGTCAGTGAGAGGGGATGCCCATACGCCTGATTAGAGTGGATGTGGAGGTTAGCATCCTCATTTCATTGTTAGTTGTTTCCCATCTGGCTCCAATGCGAGTACAGTTCGCTTTAGCTGGCTTTGCACCTGAACAGTTCGCTCGCGGAGATAATAACCCAGAGTAACAGGGAAATCAATGGTTAATGATGGTACACCGGGGGTACAGGGTGAACTGACCCACAGCCAACTGATCAGAACTGGCAACCTTTTAAGGATAAACAAGCTGGTATATTTTTTCATTTTTTGTCCATTATCATAATTATCATTAAGAATCATACATATACACAGATACCTACACAGCTACATCCTGCATGCCTACAAGCATACATGTGCCTATGTTCACACAGCATGCGTGCATACACACGTACACATGTGTCCATGCTCATTCCCAAACCTGAATATGCACAACCGCGTAAATGGGTACCGGTCCATCAATGGGAATGGGCCTAAATGTCAGAGATAACAGGTTCTATGATAATCCTGTTCAGTTCAGGGATGTCAAATTCAAAGTTTACATCTTTAACCCCTTTTGAGACTCGTATGGCACGAGTTGCGTTTGTTTACATCTATTGCCCGGGCTCTGTTTGCCGTGCAACTGCAGCTGATCAAGTACAGGTACATTGCGAGCAGCCACGGGGTCGCAAACGCAGATGTAGAAAACCAGCGTCCCTTGCGTAGTTTATATGAGCGGCGGGTGATGGCCAATGATGGCGCGCCAGACTGGGATGGGATGTGTTCGACCCGGCTGTGGCTGCGAGGTGCCCGTCCAAGAGGGTCGCTGCGAGGCGCCATGGACACCCTGTAGGCGATGAGCGTCACATGTTACCTTGTCCCCCCCATTTTTCGGCGGTTGGCGCGTTTTCTATTTCAGATTTCGTTGCTGATTGCCCACGTTGTCCCGTGCAAGGCATGGGCGCACAAGCGGTTACATATTTCCTGCTTTGATGCGCAGAATGGCTGGCGGCCCTAACTCGGCGCCGCTGCAGCTGAGCTGGGGTCATGGTCAGAACCCGCGACGCCACAAGCTACTTGAGAAGTAAGCAGATGAGGATTCTGCTGTCGTGTTGCGGTGGGGCAACATGTCACAGTATCCTATCTGGTACCAATTTTAGTGGAAGCAATGGTCGGCCAGGGCCCATGCCGATCATAGGGACGTCATTTTGCGAAGACCATAAGGTTGTTTCGGGGTTGCTCCCCGGAGGGTGCCCAATCGAATCCTTCCCTTTCTCTTCGTCCTCAGGACTCATGCCGAGCCAGCGGAGGAGGAGAAGGGCGGATCGCTTCCAGAGGAGGTTGCGGCAGCGGCAGTTGGTTCCACCGATGAAGGGTTGGTTAACGGTCGTGGTTGTGGTTCCAACCAGCAGTTGTAAACAAGAACAAAGTTTACAACAATAAACATGTTTCTTACATGGGTAGGAACAGGAGCGCGCAACTATTGAGCACGTTTGTCCTGAAAAATGAATTGTAATTGGCCACACATATTTAATTATTGGAGAATGGTGACGGGGATTCGAAACTGTTGATTTCGGATGCCTTGGGCCAGATTTCATGGGTTGGGTCATCCCATGCTGTTGAAACGTGTTCGCCCGAACGGACAGCGTCCGCCCACCGTTTGAAAAAACACGTTCGCAGCATACCTTTCAATTCAACAGTTTTCGGAGCCTGATTGAAAACATCGTTGACATGTGGAACCGTATCTTTCTAACACATTACTTCAACTGTGAATTGATGCCCAGATTGGTAGTTGGTGCCCAGATTAGTTGAAATATACATACAAGGCAAAAAACAATAGTGGTGGGCAGCCAGGTGTAAACGATTGCGATACGCATGATTTGTCGTAGATGTAGCTATGGCAGCGGCATGTGGTTCATAAAACAACCCCCAACAAGGAAAAGTTGCCATGCGGTTGCTTGTTTCAGCAGAAGTCCTTTGGGCAGGAACGTTATGACATTGGTGAGATTGTACTGAAGTGCGTTGTTCATATCATATAAGGGTCGAAACAGTCACACGGACGACTGAAACCCTGCATCCGAACGCCAATTGCTCATGTTTGATCATCATTACTCGCTTGTCACAAACCCACCTTCGAAGTTGTGTGCCCAAACTGCCATCTTCTTTACACAGAAAGAGAGAGACAGAGAGAGAGAGACAGAGGCGGATAGGGAGAGGGAGACAGACAGATAGATGGGGAGAGACGAAGGGAGACAGAGAGAGAGAGAGTTAGAGAACCGCTGCAACCAGAGTGAGCAAGCAGTTCTGGTTGTTCGACTTCCCAGCCAGATAGCAACACTGCCCTTGAATCGCCCTGCTTGCAGGCAAAGCAGCTGAAAACTGTGAAAAACAGCAACGAAAAGTGAAGTGCGGTGGGCTCTTGGCTAACTTTTCGCTGCCACAAAATCTGACCCCGGGCCTAGTTCTTCTGCACTTGCTTGATAGGAATTTCGAAAATGGATGATGCCACATGATGCCACAATATGAGCCAGGAGATTTTTTTAAAACGCCAGAGAAACACATCGAAGTGAATTTTCGATCCAACCGAGCATTTTCTGGTTGTCTACGCAACGAAGCCAGGGGATTCGGGGGGCCCACTTCCCACGTAATTCAGGTGGCGTTTTCATTTGACTATGCGTCAATATTGACCATCGACAATGGATGATGATAACAGACAATACTAGCGAAAAGAATGACTTTTTCATACTTTTTCATTGATCAATCTGGGGCTCAAGCTCACACATCTCGGGATTACTCACCAATTTCTGCGGGTTTCTCTTAGACTCAATGGACAGTACGGTTTGTTTGGTGGTTCGCCATGTTAAAAAACAATGAGTTTTGGTATAGCTGGCTGGCAGCCATAGGGACTCAAGAAATGGTGGGGCAAGAGATGTGTGTCACTGTCAGCGTGTGAGAACGATGACAGGAGAACATAAAGCTCCGGGGCAGGGTAATGGTAGCTCTCACGGTCTTTTGGATAGGTGTCTGGCATTTTTCTTCGCCTCCGGCACAGTTTGCCGCGCGTGGCGGGTTAGACACTCGCGCGGATGGTTCATGGGTCGACAATCGTCGATAAATTTAAAGCCTTCGCGCTGTCATTGATTCTTCTCGCTGGAGTCCACTGATGCAGTGGAGCAGTCCCAGATGCAAACATTGCAGCATTGATGTCCTCCAAAATGAGTGGTTTCTAGATCTGAGTCACAATGCTCAGTTCTCGACTATTGGATGAGATTTTTTCTCGGCATGGATCCTGTCAATAGTTTTCACTGGCCCTGTAACATGTTCTAGCACAAAGGAGCAGCAATTCTACAAAAATCACCCCTTACCAGTCTGCCATGGACAACTTGTGGAGTGAATTAGCATTTGTGAGAAGGTGGAGGTTCAGATGCCTAGTGATTGAGGCAAATCAACCACTAGAACCATCACTGATGCATCCAAACCTGGGACTGCACCCGCACGACGCCAAAGTTGGGCCTGATTTGTCCGAGCCGAGCAGCAGAGAGGCAAGCGATTCTTCAGAGTAACCAGCACTCGTTCAGAGTGTTGCCCTTCCCACTTGCAAGTTGGTTAAGACTCGCCATTTCACAACTGGTAGTTCCACTAGTGAACCAACATAATTTAACTTACTAGGGGGTAGCACTCTGTATGGTTGCCCAAGACAGATGTACCAGTTCGGGGCCATCAAATTGGTGATTCTCAGTGGTGAACCAACCATTCTGTAGGTTAATACGAACCGATACGCGAAGGCTTTGGAATTTTCGACATAAATCCACATTTGTTCAGCACAAACCTTCCCCAAATTGTGATGGAGTCCGACTCGATCGTGCCGACGGGGAACCGTCAACACGGGGACTTCTCAATCTTGACATTTTGCTGTTAATAGAGCTGATGATTGACGATACTTCAGCAGTTGTTTGGAAGTCTAGGGCCACTGTTGGGGATGAGTCCGGCTTCAAGATATGACCTGACCATGTCCAAGATTCCATCCCTCAGCTACCTGAAGTGGTGAAATTAATTTTTGATTTGGCAGGTTCATTGATGATATCCGGCTGAAGCTATCAGCGATCCAAAGATCATTGGCGAATTAGTACCAAAAGTGTCTAGTCTTGTGGAGGACGCGTTGTTTCGGCATTGATTTCCGAAACAAATGCCAAGAAAAGGGTAGTATTTTGTGAACATTTTCAAATGGGTAGTATTTACAGTAGTCGGCTTTGTCTTGTTTCATGTTTTTGAAAGGGGTAGTATTTACAGCCCATGGCGGTTGATAACTCAGGCCGAGGTCGTGCGACTTGTAGATAGTCTCGGCGGCTGTGCGGGACCCACCTGCGCCCAAAAACTGTGGGGAAAGAGCAGCAGGTGGTACCATGGACCCCTGAGAAACAGCTCCAGCCGTCTGCTGCGCGGAAAAAGACACACGTTGCAGAGGAGCTCCACTCGGCAGATTTATTTGGGGCCTGGATCATGGCATAGCCGGGTTGTGCACAAAGTGTCTTTTGATTTCGGCGATGGTTAACCTTTGTTATTACACTATGGTTGAGTCTTGTTGAGTCCAGTTTCAGCCTTCTGATACGGCAATTTTGGCGAATTGAAGCACCAACGGTTTTTCGTCCAAGCGAAAAGAAGGGTTCGTGTGGCCACGCCACGAAGTTTTGGTTTCTGTCAGAACTGTGGTGTGGTGATGAGGATCCCTAGGCCCAGTACACAGGTTGACAGTCTTCCATTTTACAGGGGTCCCTTGATTCACTCAGACCTTGTCATCCTCTGTTCTTCGCTTTGAGTGTTGACCAAGACCCTCCAAATTTTGAGGGGCCCTGAGATCCGCCCCTGGACTGTTTCATAGTGTAGCCATCCTTGAGTAGATATCAAATTGAACCGTCTTCAAGCTCGGCAAATGATCTATTGAACATGGGGAAGATTGTGGTTGTATACTGATCCTTATCATGATTATGGTTGTTCTATTCTATTAACGGTTATTATACAACCATTGACATGGCTTATTATTGAACATTGGTTACGGTTGTGATCATGGCTAGCGGGTGCTGCATTGAGGCCTCCCGGCCCATTGGCGCCCGCGGACCCAGCCGAGAGCAGGAGTTGGGTGTATACATCGGGGACCAATCTGGGCTTGCCAGGGATAAGTTGAGTGATTGAGCATTTATACTCACTTGTGTAGTTCATATGCTATACACTCGTACTTTAGTGAGGAGTAGGGATATGCTAAGAGTGTGACATTGAGTAGTTTATATGTCACACTTGTACTTATGTGTGTGGCAGAGAGATGACCTTTTGAGGTTGGATGTTGTTTGTACACTCTTACAGCGTACAATGGTGTGGCTCGAATTATATGTAAGCAACAAGGATTTGAATTACAAATTTGACACTTTCTGACCGGGTACTGTCCAAAATGCGACGATGACCTTCTTTTCGTCAATTGTCATCATTATCAAGCAGCATCAACCAACCGATTCTTTAATGACTATCATTATCCATCATCATCCACCACATTTGTTCGCCACTGTTTAGCATCATACCTGGTTGCTATAGCATCAAGCACACCATGATGTCAACCACGAGCATCCATCCGAAACCAGTCATGATGAGCCATCATTCAGCAGCTGTGAACAAATCTATCTATTAAACCCGAACAACTCGCACATTAATGGCTACCCAGGATTAATAAACCCCTGGTTGATTAACTAGGGGGTATCCCCCAAAAGCCTTGGTTGTCCATTAAAATGGGAACCCCCCTAGTTAATCAACCAGGGGTTTATTAATCCTGGGTAGCCATTACTGATGTAGCCAAGCCATGAATCCAGCTAGGCTGTACCCAGCATGAAGCATCATTGAGCAGCTGTTAACATGCAACTCGTTCTGGAACGACCACTACGTTACCCAACGTGACTGCTCTCAGCCATAGCCACAAAGCCTTCCATTTTAATCACCAACTCAACAGGGTAATCCAAGCCACTTTACAATCAGGTTAATTGCTTACGAATCAACTATCACCCTTGATAACTTGTTAATGAGCTTCTGAACCATTAATAAGCACAACTTTGTTCAATAGCGCATTGATTTAGTGAACAAGTTGATTGACCACTAGCAAGCTTTTTGACTGACAGGGCAGTAGCTAATAACCATTTGTAGTCAAAAATAACCAATTGTAATCGTAAATAACCATTTATAAAATCATTTAATAACAAACCATTTGTAGCTGTAATCACCATTTGTAACCAGCTTTTTGATAGCTCCAGCTTACAACGGCTGCTTCAGCTGGTGCGCTTCCAGGCTCCTGTGCCCAGGATGAACCTCCAGGAGAGCTGAGTAGTCGAGGATTGTTCAACCAGTCATGGTTGTTGAGCTAGACATCAATAGTTTCAGATATAGGTAGATGATATATACCTTGGCCTGAATGTTGCTATGTGGTGAATGGTTAAGACATGGTGTGCTAGTATATATATATATATACATTTGTATACCTATATATGTATATGTATTTGTATACATGTATATATATATATACATATATATATATACATACATATATATTTTTACAGGGGTATTTTAAAGCCATTATCTATATAGTTCAGAGATATTGAAACCTTACCCTGATAACAGCATCAGAACGACTATATATGTAAATCTGTTGGATCTCTGTTTCCTTTCTTCTCTACACAGCAAGCTATTGCTGATAATTTGCACCATAACTAGATGTTTTGGGAACTGAACATTTCTAAACAATCCAAGAGACATTATTCAATGCTATGTGAAAAACCCTAGTTACCCGAGTTTGCCCTCGTAAAAATGATTAGCCCTAGTTAATCCTAGTTCTAAACCAAAATATTTAGTCAACTACCCTCACCAAAATGGTTAACCCTAGTTACTTATACCTTGATTCAACTGCTGAAGCCTATACCCTAGAGTGATTAACCTATAGCTATCAACCCTAGCAATATTAGCAAAAAACTAAACAGGTTATGTAACCCAAGTTACCTTAGTTAGACTGATTAGCCTTAGTTGAAACTCTAGTGAATCCTGCTTATCAACCCTAGTAAAAATTCATAATCTATAGTTATCAAACTATACCTACTATACCCAGGTTACCGAGGTGAACGAAAGTAGTCAATTCACCCTTAGTTATCAAGCCATAGCTATCGACCCTGAGTAGATAAGCCTATAGTTCCGAAACAAAGTAGTGGACTAGAATCAACCCTAAGACTTGTTAATCCATAGTTATCAACCTACGCATATTAACCCTAGGCTATCCTTCAAAGTAGGTAATAGCAGTTTCCCTTACAAAGATACCCTAGTTCATAGTAGCACCTTATGAACGAGTAGTACCTCTGCAGAATGAGCTCATTACCAATTACTATGGTACCTCTAAACAAAAGTAGGATGCAGGTAACTGTGGAACCTCTGCTTAGCATTGCATAGAGGTTCCACAGTGTTCGCAATGCTAAGCTTAGTGTTACTAATACCCTCGGTTACCTGTTATTAGGTGGCACAATGCTTGCTTATTTAGTCATGATGCTACCCTACGTACTTGTACCAAAGTTGCCTTAGGACTAGGAACCTACGCAGAAATCCTAGTGAATCCCTTAGTTACTAGGATTTAGTTTAAAATCTCATAGTTGAAAATTCAATTTGAATCTCATAAATCCACCCAGATTCTAGTTTCTGCATAGTTAACTAGTTAAAATCTCGTAGTATAGTTCCCTTAGTATAGTTCCCTTAGTATAGTTCCCTTACTTAATCCCTTAGTTTAGCTGGTTAATCCATAGTTCATCCACAGTGTTAAACATAGTGAATCATTAGATGGTTTATCCATAGTTAAATTAGCACAGTTAACTATGGTTAAACTAATGATAATCTAACTATGGTTCATTAAACTCAGTTTAACTACGGTTAAATTAATCCACAGTTACCTATGGTCAAACTATGGTTATAGTTAACTTGAACTGGTCAAATTAGCTGGATATCCATGGTTTTTCCACAGTTAAGTCCCTATAGTTAGTCCTAGTTAGTATCTCCATCCATAGTTAATCCATAGCTACTCAATAATTCACTCCATTATCCCCCACTAAAATCGCTGGTGAATCCCTAGTTCATCCATAGATTTATCCATGATTCACTACTCAACTAGCCATTATGGATAAAAACTACGGATCCATAGCTAATCCATTTAAAATCCTAGTGAATCCTGAGTTAATCCATAGTTTAACTCATGTTTCAAGGGATTAGATAATCGATAGTTAATCCATAGTCAATTATCCATGGTTAGTGTATCCCTTAGTGATTTGTTTGCTTACCAACATCTACAGTTGGGACTTTAACACCGGCTCCAAGGCAACCTGATTGGCAGAGCCAGCAGGTCAGAGTCGGCTTCAATGGTGAGAGGCAACGTGAACACAACATTGCGGCAAGATCAGCTATTAGTTATCCCTGAGTTAAACTCATGTTTTAATCCCTCGTTAATCCTAATCCATAGTTCATCCATAGTTCATCCATAATTCACTAATTAACTAGCCATTTGTAAATCTCAGTAACTAAGCTAATTAGTTATTAACTAGCCATTAGTAATTCACTAGCCATTAGATTAAGTATGGATCACTAACTATTAATCCAGGATCCATGATTATCAATCCAGCGATCCATTAATTTAGCTAGTTAATCCATAGGTAATCCATAAAAACTATGGATCCATAGTAACTCAGCTAATTAGTTATTAACTAGCCATTAGTGATTAACTAGCTCTTATGGATGAAAACCTATTAACGATGGAGCTATTATGGATTAACTATGGATTTCACTATGGAGCTACTCGCCATTATGATATTACTCCTAGTTAATCCATAGGTAATCCATATTAACTACTTAACTAGCCATTAGTAATTCACTAGCCATTATGACTTAACTATCATTAGATTAACTCCTTAGGATAAACTGTGGATAATCCATTAATCTTTACAGTTTATCCATAGTAGAAACCCTATAGTTTACTGTGGGATTAGCTATGGATCCATTAATTTAGCTAGTTAATCCATAGGTAATCCATTAGTAAGTATTCATTAGTGATCCATTAGTAAGTAAACTAATTAGTAATTAACTAGCCATTAGATTAACTAGTAATTCACTAGCCATTATGGATATTAGTAATTCACTAGCTATTATGCCATTAGATTAACTATGGATTAACTAGCTAACTATGGATCCAAAGGGTACATCCCATCTGCTCCCAGGACCGCCCAGTGGCCTCGGAGCGCCGCGAGGCGCTGGAGCGCCGCGAGCGCGAGGCCGCGGAGCGCGAGGCGGTGCGCAACGCGCCGCGGCCACGGCGCGAGGAGCCGCCGGCGCAGCCCAGGCGCCGCGGCGCTGCGGGCGATGGTGGGAGGTGAGGAGATTTTTGGGGTGAAATCTGTGGTAAAACCAGGGTGAAAGGATGAGATTTGATGAGTTTTTGATGGCTTTTGGTGGTTTTTGGTGGTTTGTGATATGCTTTCATGGTGATTTGAGACGACTTCGATGATTTGATATATGATTTGGTGAAACACTGGGTGATGGGTAGGGCACGGCGTCAATGCTTGCAGTTGGCAATAAGATGCGATAAGTAGTTTCAGTAGTAACAGTTGTCATTTTGGGATCCCAAACTTTTTTAGATCCCTAGGTCCGTACCAACACTGATGGTCCGCCTGAGCCGCCCCCCATCTCCAAGATGAGAATGGATCCTGCACTATTCATCTTGCGTCGCCATCTCATGATCCTTGTAATCATCAAAACAATAAAAAGGAACAAACATCGTCAATCACAGCAATACCACGATCATCATTGTCATCTTCAATCAGCATCATCAGGAACATCATCCTGTGCTGCATTCATAAGGAACTGAGAATTGATCGACAATGAGTGTATACATTGGAATACCCACCAACCATCCCAAAACTGATTCTCTCTTTGTTGGGTACGGGTACAGCATCTACGGCTGGAACCTTAATTGCCATCCAATTGGTTTCCATTGCGTAGTGCTAAACAGTCTACAACCACACATATTGATCACTAACCATCATCAAGTGTTCTCAATCGTCATGAACCATTTTGCAACCGTTGTGTAAGCATAGCCATGGAGCAAACGCTCAGGCCCGTTGAGAAGGAGAAGCCTTTAGCATCTTCAGATCAGGAGGATCTGGCAGATAAGGACAAGGACGAGGGGTGTCTGCACGGGGTAGCAGTTCATGGTGCCCGGAGGGGGGGCAACATGGCCATTGTGGCTGTGGTGATTATTGGTTGTTGGTGGTTGGTGGTTGGCTGAGGGGGATTGCTATGGAGGGTTTGAATACTTGGTGGAGCCACCAGGATGGAAGTACTGCCCTCCAAGTCCACTCTTGAGCGATCCCCTCTTCGGGTTTCAGGATGTTTTGGGGAGCATGCCTCGCTAGTTGGAGACATGACCGGTCTTACTCACTACTTGTTGATGCGGCTCTAGTTTTCAACAGCTCAAACCCATCCTTATTCGGTTCTTATCTCATTGTCATTGGTGGCTACTGTACCATGCTGGTTGGTTGCTACCAATCAATACACAACAAACCATTGGTAATTAGTGATTGTTACCTATGATTAATTGCCATTGAATCAGGAACCGTAGTACTAATGACCGGTAAATCACCATAGTTACTCATTCAAATTACCATGGTGCCATGAGGGTTGAGCCTCCCATGACGTTCTCCCATGGAAGTTACGCAACCTCGGTCAGCCAAACACTGCTGCATCTCACCATCAGAGCTACTCGCAACGCACTCAACATCTCTGGCGTTGATGGCTTCAGCGCTTGACAAGGCACCACGCCATACCCCAGGAGCACTACAAATCGCGGGATCTCCAGGATTTCATGTTCGGTTTCCCTGGCAACATGGTCGGTCTCTTTGGTAGTCTCCCTTTAGGAAACACATATGGAAGGCCTGAGAGTATTGGTATAGGAATTTTTCAGCGACGTTGACGAATAGATGAAGCAATCACTTTTAGGGTATCGACCTGCTGACATATTCCGACAGCACACGGGAGAATAGCGGGTACCTACCGACAGGCCAGATGCAGTGGTTGGCAACCAGAGGAAGACTCGGGGTTATCACCTCCGATTGACCGAGATGATGTTTAGAGCATGCCCCTGAGCCCCTGAGCCCCTGATTTCACCCGTCAAAGTCATAGAACCAGTCCTGCCTTTGCATTGCTGGGATACCGCCATTGAAGCATTGCTGGGATACCCATGACGCACGTATTCGACCTTGGTGCGGCTAAATCCTTCGTCAGTTGCACACTTAGCCAAGAGTTCGATTCAGCAGTTTCCTAAGATCATTAGCCAGCATAAGCATCATAAATTCATATCATCAACCAGCACAAGTATATCATAAGCATATCATGAGCATATCACAAGCATATCATGAGCATAAATCCATGTCCCCATATGCTTCACCGTTGAAACGGCACCCCGGCTCGACGACGACGACTCGCAGCCGTGGAACCTGTGGCGCCATGTGGTGTCGCCTGCTGCGGATGTCGCCGGCTGCGTCCGGCTTGGTGCGACCACAGACCTGGCGGCCACTGCAGGCGCCCAGCGGTGCAGGGAGATCCAAGGAGGCTAACCATGCGCAAGATATTGTAGGTTAACCTAATGGGTAATTGATGCAAACCATTGTAGGGATAATAACCATAATGAGTAGCATCGATGCTAATCCCTAATTAGCATAGGAAGACTATTATTGTTGGTTATTATTATGATCCATTTTGATAATAGGGATACTAACCATAATAATAGCAACAATGTAGGGATAATAACCATAATGGCCAACAATAATAGGGATAATACTAATCATATAACATTGGATTATGTAGGGATATAAGCCTATTATTGTGAACCTAATGTCTTATGCTAATCATCATGGTTAGCATGGTGATAATCATACAATCAGTAATGATTAGCATCAACTGATTGATGTAAAATAACCTTAATGATCTAATTGATGCAAACCATTGTAGGGATAATAACCATAATGAGTAGCATCGATGCTAATCCCTAATTAGCATAGGAAGACTATTATTGTTGGTTATTATTATGATCCATTTTGATAATAGGGATACTAACCATAATAATAGCAACAATGTAGGGATAATAACCATAATGGCCAACAATAATAGGGATAATACTAATCATATAACATTGGATTATGTAGGGATATAAGCCTATTATTGTGAACCTAATGTCTTATGCTAATCATCATGGTTAGCATGGTGATAATCATACAATCAGTAATGATTAGCATCAACTGATTGATGTAAAATAACCTTAATGATCTAATTGATGCAAACCATTGTAGGGATAATAACCATAATGAGTAGCATCGATGCTAATCCCTAATTAGCATAGGAAGACTATTATTGTTGGTTATTATTATGATCCATTTTGATAATAGGGATACTAACCATAATAATAGCAACAATGTAGGGATAATAACCATAATGGCCAACAATAATAGGGATAATACTAATCATATAACATTGGATTATGTAGGGATATAAGCCTATTATTGTGAACCTAATGTCTTATGCTAATCATCATGGTTAGCATGGTGATAATCATACAATCAGTAATGATTAGCATCAACTGATTGATGTAAAATAACCTTAATGATCTAATTGATGCAAACCATTGTAGGGATAATAACCATAATGAGTAGCATCGATGCTAATCCCTAATTAGCATAGGAAGACTATTATTGTTGGTTATTATTATGATCCATTTTGATAATAGGGATACTAACCATAATAATAGCAACAATGTAGGGATAATAACCATAATGGCCAACAATAATAGGGATAATACTAATCATATAACATTGGATTATGTAGGGATATAAGCCTATTATTGTGAACCTAATGTCTTATGCTAATCATCATGGTTAGCATGGTGATAATCATACAATCAGTAATGATTAGCATCAACTGATTGATGTAAAATAACCTTAATGATCTAATTGATGCAAACCATTGTAGGGATAATAACCATAATGAGTAGCATCGATGCTAATCCCTAATTAGCATAGGAAGACTATTATTGTTGGTTATTATTATGATCCATTTTGATAATAGGGATACTAACCATAATAATAGCAACAATGTAGGGATAATAACCATAATGGCCAACAATAATAGGGATAATACTAATCATATAACATTGGATTATGTAGGGATATAAGCCTATTATTGTGAACCTAATGTCTTATGCTAATCATCATGGTTAGCATGGTGATAATCATACAATCAGTAATGATTAGCATCAACTGATTGATGTAAAATAACCTTAATGATCTAATTGATGCAAACCATTGTAGGGATAATAACCATAATGAGTAGCATCGATGCTAATCCCTAATTAGCATAGGAAGACTATTATTGTTGGTTATTATTATGATCCATTTTGATAATAGGGATACTAACCATAATAATAGCAACAATGTAGGGATAATAACCATAATGGCCAACAATAATAGGGATAATACTAATCATATAACATTGGATTATGTAGGGATATAAGCCTATTATTGTGAACCTAATGTCTTATGCTAATCATCATGGTTAGCATGGTGATAATCATACAATCAGTAATGATTAGCATCAACTGATTGATGTAAAATAACCTTAATGATCTAATTGATGCAAACCATTGTAGGGATAATAACCATAATGAGTAGCATCGATGCTAATCCCTAATTAGCATAGGAAGACTATTATTGTTGGTTATTATTATGATCCATTTTGATAATAGGGATACTAACCATAATAATAGCAACAATGTAGGGATAATAACCATAATGGCCAACAATAATAGGGATAATACTAATCATATAACATTGGATTATGTAGGGATATAAGCCTATTATTGTTAACCTAATGTCTTATGCTAATCATCATGGTTAGCATGGTGATAACCATACAATCAGTAATGATTAGCACCAACTGATTGATGTAAAATAACCATAATGATCTAATTGATGCAAACCATTGTAGGGATAATAACCATAATGAGTAGCATCGATGCTAATCCCTAATTAGCATAGGAAGACTATTATTGTTGGTTATTATTATGATCCATTTTGATAATAGGGATACTAACCATAATAATAGCAACAATGTAGGGATAATAACCATAATGACCAACAATAATAGGGATAGTAACCATATCAATAATTAGAATACTAAGCATATAACATTAGAATATGTAGGGATATAACCCTATTGTTGTTCAGGGGATAATAAGCATATATAATAATCATATACTAATCATGATAGTAGAGATCCTAGGGGAAAGTAACCAACAATAATAGGGATAAGAACCATACTGATCCATTTTGATGGTCACTGGACATAATTAGTTCACTATGATAGGGATGTACCAAGGGTTTACTGGCCATAAGGGGTTTAATAACCAACATTAATAGGGATGTATCATAAACCCAATGGTGGTTTCTCAAGCCATAAGGGTTTACTGTGGTTAATGATAGGGATTGAGACCCAGCAATGATAGGGGATATCCCAAGCATCTGAGATTACATGGGATTACATGGGATTACATGGGATTACAATGGCGAAATCGTAGGGAATAAGAACCAAACATTGAGGGTTAAACAACTATTATATGTGGTTGATATTGGTTAATGATGGCGATTGATGGCTAGTGATGGTTAATCATAGTGGATAATCACCAACAATAACAGGGGATATACCAACCACATGGTGGTTTCCCAGGCCAGTTTGGGGACCCCCGAGTCAAGGGGGGGTTATTTCTCTGGCTAAGAAAGGATGATTTTGCGGGTCCCCTATTTTGAGAACCGGCCATATGCATATGTAAGTAAGCAATTATAAATAGACAAGGAAATAGATATTACATGAAAGTATATGCAATGTATATATATATATATGTGAAATACATCTATTTGTGACTGTGTACACATGTAAATACATACATTGATTTATGTAACCAAATAGGTTATGTAGCAAAACAAAACAAATAAATGAATAGATAATTTTAATTGTATGTAAGAATGTACGCATGTCAGCATATGCTCGTAGAATTCCTTTTCACCCAACCTGATGCTCGGCGGTTCAGAACCAGGAACTTACAGAAAAAGGCATACAGAACAGGAGATTCTATAGCAATAAAGGGACCTTCTTCCCTAGCTAAAAGCCAGATTATGTTGGAAAAATCGAATCTTTTCAACCAGATTTATTCAACATAATCAACCATATCTTGCTAAAGCTGTACCATAACCATATATGGCACAAACCATATATGTTGCCTTTGCTGAGGGCCTTTGCTCGCCGGTGCCCCGAGCTGCGCTGCCCCTGGTGCCACGGGCGACGCGTGGCTTTTCGTTTTGGGCGCACGGGCAGCAGGCGCGGCGCACGGTTTCCTGGGAAGCCAAGGTGGTACCCTGGGTGAAACCCGTGGAATCTCGTATGAATGGTGGGTAATGGTAGATCCATATGGCTAGCGATGATTTGGAATAGTTGATGGGAAGTCAACAAACTTTTGGTTGATGATGGTTTTCAATGGTAGATCCTAATCTTAATAAACGCATATCAGTGGCTCAGCCGGTGATTTTCCATCCAAGAAAGAGGGGTTTATTCATGCGGATCTACCATTGACGATGGTAACGCCGCATTCGGTTTCAACGGGCTGATGTGGAACCACCACCTTCAACTGGGAGAATCATCCAAAGCTCTGGGAATTTCTGTTGGTGTCCAGGGATGATCATGATGCAGGGCTAGCCTCACAACTTTGGAAGAACCCTTTTAATTGAACCAGTTGGCGATTTTAAAGACTTTTTGTTTCCCTAGTATTAACACATGATTGGTTGGTTACTTTTTAATCATCGTGCTTTTTCGGGGTTTCAGTGAAACCAGCCAAATCGTATACGGGATGGCGGTTGAACAAGGGATCGTTATATCTGCAACGATTGCTAGTTACACTAGTTACTTTCACGAACTTGTATTCCTAACATAACTAGGGCAACCAGTGAGGGTAACTACCATTTGTGGTAAGATAGTTGTCAATAGCTAGCATACATTCACCAACATCGATGATCAATTGGGATCTATCCCTTCTGCCAGCTATCATCAATCCATTTTGACGACGATTAACCACTGTGTGTTGTTTCTTGTTTCCTTACAAGGTGGGCCCCCCTGGTTATAAGCTGATTGATAAGCCATTCAACTTCCAGTTATATCTACCATAGCTGGTAGTTACCCTAGTTATGTTCGCCAACTTAGGTCCCTTGTATCCATTGGTATCGTTCCTGTGGCACCGCCAGGACCTCCTGCCGTGCGCGAGCCAGCCAACGACGGGACGATGCATCAAGATGCAGAGGAGGACGATGGCAGCAGCGAGATGCTGGTGATGGAGGTCCATGTCGGGTTGGTGGCTTTATAAGGGGTTATACAGGGCTTATACGGGGTTGAAGCCACCAGATTTGGTGGTTTCTCAAGCCATGTGGGGTTATTTAGGGCTTATATCATATATCCATTAATCATGGTAAATAACAACCAACAATAGTCGTTAAACAGCTACTAGTTGGTGGTTGATGGACATTTTGGTTGGTTGACGAAGATTTTTCATAGAGGTTGAAACCCACCATGTTTGGTGGTTTCTCAAGACATATGGGGTACCCCCCGAATCATCTAATGTTAACCGTATATAGTAATAAACCATCCATTTTGGGGGATCCGCATTTTGAGAAATCACAATTTGTGTTGCCAAAGCCTTCTAAACATAGGCCGGGGATATTGATTTAGTGAGATCAGTTTTAGTCCTGGCGTTTAGCAAACTCATCAATCATACCATGCTCAGAGATCACCTGTATAACCAGTTGGTCGCTGATTCCTATGTTTTTGTTGTTGGTATAGACTCTAAAAGAATCGCGGGGCTTGTTGCACAAGCGCTATGCTTTGAGGGTGATGATCAGAGCTATGATCCGAACGTGGCAAACAAATCACTGTCATTAAAACATTTGGTGATGCTGTCATCATAGGAACGATGCGTGTCATTGTGTGAACTCTTGTGATATTCTAAGACGCGTGTATACAGTCATCAGTCATGGGTGTCTATGCTGCAGGTGTTTAAGCATGCATGTGCTAGGGGTTTGTTGCCTCACACAAAAAAAAAGTCAGGTTGATGTGATGTTTCATCAGTTTTGGCATCTTGTGCGCATCGGTGCCAGGAGTATCAGCAACAAGATTCGAATTCGATTCAAGATGGCAAAGCATAGGCACCCCATCAGTAGGGGAGCTGTTGCAGCCGTGGCCTCTGTTGTTTGGGGCTGAGCTTGATCGTGGGGTAACGCATGTTAGCTACATCTGCGAGGCCACAGGTACCCGTTGGGTACTTGTAATAGTTCTTGATCCATGCTCCACCATGGAGTGCTTCTGCCCCACCATCCCAACTACGCTGAACGGCACTACTCAACGGCTCAAATCCTTTAAAAGGGTCTTGCAGTGGCTCAATTGGTCTCCCTGGGATGCCTGGTTGAATCAGATCAACGGCCTCTGTTTTTGCCACTTCAGTGAGTTCAGTGGTTTGATTTCTAAGTAGTGGAGTGATGTCCGATCCCGCAGCGGTTGCTGAAGACGTGACATGGTATGCCAGGATGAGGGAAGGTTCATCGTCCACATAGTTGAAAAAATCCGAAACAACTAAACTAGGTCAGGCTTGCTGCAAACCATCACTTGAGCCTGGCCTAGCCATCAAACGAGTCCACAGTCAAGTTTGTCCGAAGAAAGCCAGGGGTGACTGCTTTTAAGAGCACCAGAATTCGGTTGGGACGATCATCATACAGCTAGTCACCAGGACAGGTGAACTACGCCTGGCTGTCAATGGAGCAACTATGACTGAACACGTGGAATATCCCTTCTTAGTAAATGGAGGTAACCCCAAACCACCCAGGAAAAAACAGAACTTTATCAGTAAAACGACCAGTATGGGGGTGCCTGTAATTAATGATATCAGTGCGTTGATTGCAGTGCCCTGTTGGGCAACTGTTTCCGCCCTCCTGGTGCTCACGGTGGGAGTTGTGCCTGTCAGGTACCTGAAGAATGTGGGGGCACCCAGCCGATAAGAGCCGTGCCTATCGTTGGCGGAGCAGTGCCGAGGAATGAACAGCAACAACAAGCAACAACCGGGGTAGAGCCAGCAAGGGGAGGAATCTGGTGGTTTCTCAAAACAGCGGTGTCCCCAAATCATCCAATGTTGGTCATTTGTTGTAATCAGCCAGCCATTTTTATGGGTCCCCTATTTTGAGAAACACCCATATGAGTAACAAGAAGGATACCTAGCAAGTAAGAATAATATGGACATATCTTGACCATATCCTAGGGATTATCACGGACCATGATCAGGATCCCAGTAGCCCCAATATTTCTTGACTGTTGATCCATGTTGGTGCAGTTCACCCAGCAACGTAGAACCAGCGTTGCGACTCAGCACTGTCCCAAGCTGTGACATCGTTGCCTGGTTGACATTTTTTCATTAGGGACTTATAGTGAAAGGGGATACACCCTGGTAAACTAACATGGCAATGGAAAATCCACCATTTTGTTAGGAAAACCTTGGGAAATCATCCATTCATGGTTGATTTTCCATTGCCATATTAGTTTACCAGAGGGTAATCACAAACAACAGTGGGGAAACAACCACTGGTTGGTGGTTTGATTGACATTACTATTTTTCGCAATCACTTCGGCATGGTTGATTAACCAGCATATTCTTGGGATGGCGAAACTAAGCACGAACTCCGAACCAGTTGCGCAAGTAGGCGTTGAAACTCTGCTTGGTCATCATAGGGTTGGAAGTATCATCCTCGATCAACTGGGAGTCCTTTGCAATGGACAGTTTGGGAAGTGGGGAAAGTATCCATTTGTTAATTTGAGACGTGGTTGCCTGACGGGCTCATGAGGGATTATTTTATGTACAGGAATACTGTTCACCACTCAGTCAAATTCTTCTACCAGTAAAACCTGGTACTGCTCAGTTTTGCCAACAATCTCCAATAGGTGTTTGAATGACAAATTGTCTTGGATCCAAGAACCAGAGATTGTCGACACTTCCGAGGATCGATTTCCTTCCAAAAAGGTAACCATCTCCAAGTGAATGGCTCCACCCCTTAGCTGCACTGATTGCCACAGAAACATGGCCACAAAGCAATGGCAAGGGTCGATACTAAGAAGCATCTTAATTTTGAATTGAGAATTGAAACTGTTTGAATTGAGAGTTGAAATTGAGAACTTGAACTGATAAAGATTCGCTAAGGATTGAAGCTGGTAGATTTTGAGCAGCCATCCACGATTGGATACCCATTTACGGTGAACCATTCGGTCCATTTGGTTGCCTTCATAAACTGGTCAGGTTGATAACCTGCATATTGCTTGGGAATCAACAGAGGTTCATCGCAACCAGAAAATCTGCAAGGGTCGATTCTTCAGAGTATACATTCATGCAGATAGGGAATCAATCCCCGTGAGCCACTGGTCTTGGGTTTGCAGTTGGATGTTGTTGATGTTGTTGGTTGAGGAGGATTGTTGGGTGTGGTTTGTTCTTGGTTTTTGCTTTTCGTACTTGGTGTAGTTGTAGCAGTAGTGGAAATAGCAGAAAGTAGCGCTGGTAGCAGTACTGGGAGTGGCAGGGGTAGCAGTAGCAGTGGCTGGAGTAGCAATTAGTTGGTAATTGCTGTGGGAGTTGATCCCTTGCGCATTCCCATCGCCCATGGTCCCTGGTGCAAGGTGAAGAAGGTTCGCTACATCTCAGCCATTCCTCAGTTTACAGGACGATGGTTGATGACCACCCCTTGCACAAAATTTCCGGGTGAATAGTTGAGCAGTAACCACAATCACACCTTGTTGCTGGTTATGAACATTTTTGTGCATTTTCCCCAAGACCACAAGACTTGTTGATTGACTAAAAATTCTGTGATGGCTTACAACCACCAACCAGATGCAGTGACGTAGCGCAGTTTCATCTGAATCAGAAGTCTTATTTGCCGCCAAACCGTGAAATGCCTCTTTCCAAGGGGTTTCCTGGAATGATGTTCATCATATCCAGGCCGTTTGATGGCAGAGAAGACTTATACTACAAGATCAAATTGCGCTTCATCACCCTAAAGTCTTTTGCAGTCAGATCATTTTTCTCTTGCTATTGTTACAATCCAGCGCCGGCCATGTCAGCCTTAGGAAGACCCATGTGCAAGAAACCATCCGAAATGATCCGTTGAGGGAGGGAAACCCACAAATTTTGATTGTCCACCATGGCCATAGACCGACCCCGGTGGGTGGTTGACGCCCCTGTGGCTGGTAGCATCATTGACTGCATCTCTACCTCATCACAAAGGCAATGGCTTCACTTACATTTATCATGCCTATGGCCGACTATGACTATGATCAAAGGGGAGACCATATGCCACCAGTTCTGCTGAGTTTAGCGAATCTGCCAATAACCTGGTGATTCTGTAAGCATTTGATGACTTCATTATTCCCAGTCCCTGGGAGATGGAATTAGATTTGCAGATCCTTTCTGCCTTATCACCACCGGTTCTCACCCCCAGACCGGGGCACCTACAGCGCAGCTGAACATGAGGACCTTTGGGTCGACAAACCAAGAAGAGGTGCATCATGAAGGACTACCGCAAGACGTCGCTTGGCCCGGGAACAGCTATGGGGCACCACTATTCTTGGCCAAGAACAGAGAAGCTACGTGTTGGCCAAGCATGGTGGTTTTGGATCTACATTGGACTGGGGCTGTTCAGCCTGTCTAAAGTACATCAGTATCCCGATCGATGCCCCGAAGGACTGTCAATGGAGAAGCCACGCTACGGCGGTACACCACCACAGAGTGGTACCGCCGATGAAAGGTAAGTTCATTGCTGTCACTAGGATGATCTGTGGTATTTAGAACAAAGCTTGTTACGCATCTTTTTGACCAACAAATGTACTTGGGGTGTACCACCCCGCAGCAGTGGTTTGTCACACTGTCTCTATTGCTTCAACCATTCTAGGTGATTTGCTACTGTAGATTTTGTTTTCCTGCTTTCAATACGTGGATTTATCCGAACAAAATCACACAAGGAGCAAAGTGCTATCAATTCTAACGCATCGGTTGTGTCCTTATGGTACGTTACAGTTGCACATAATAGCCCATTCTTAATTATACACCGTCAACTCAAAGCCTTGTTATGGTTATATATATATATATACCATATTGATGTCCATAAAGCGTACGTGTCGATCAAGTACCAGCAACTCGTATTTTAGACATATCATTGAGATGACCAACGCAGCTGCGTGCAGGTCATATCAAGGTGCAACGGTAACCAGGGGGTTGTTAGGCGAGGGCAAGCGTCACCAAAGCGCGAACATCAGGGCGAGCTTACTGCGATGAGCCATGAAGTATCGCAGGTGCTGCTTGCAGATTTACACGTAGGAAGGCCAATCAAGTGACATCAAGGATTATACGAGTGGTGCAACCATGACATATCCAACAGCATACAGGTAGCTGGTACCACCCCCGCTGACTGCTCCCTACGAAAAGCCTACATCCCAATCAACTTGTGATCCTAGTGATAAATCATTGTAAACCACTACAAACCGCTACTTCACAAGCACCATGTTTGGCTATTAATCACCACCATGAACCTCCATAAACCACCATGAACCTCCATAAACCACCATGAACCTCCATAAACCACCACAAAACCGTTAACAACCACCTATCACTTGTATGGTCAGGCCCCTCGTCCCTGTACTCAGGCCCCGGCTTCGAGTCTTCAAGCGAGAACGATGACGCGGACTTCCCTCGCCTCGCATCGCGCAAGCGAGAAAAAAGATGCGCTTGCGGCGGTTGCCACCCTGGCATTGATGACCAATGGTTACACTAGTAATTGGCTATGAGTCAATATTAACCTACCAATAATGGGGGATAATGACCAACACTAATAAAGGAAACAATGGTAAATGATAGGGGAACCAGGGGTACGGGATTTTGACCCACAACCAATTAGAAAACTAATTGATGATCACCAAATTGGTTACATTAGTAATGACCAATGTTTACAACAGTAACAATTAGCTTTCTGATGGCCAATGGTTACATTACTATGACCAATGGTTATTGATGATTCAGAATTAGTGGTAACAATGGCTTGCAATGGTCAATTGATGATGGTTATATTGACAATGGCATGGTGGTTGGACAACGGTCAATGATGACTGGAGAACAATGCTTATAGCAATGGTTAGTGCATGGTTGATAGCAGTTGATAATTGGTTAATCATGGTACCTTAACGTTTGAAAATAATCAATATTATTAGGTGACACCGATCACTCATGTTTGACCAGTGGATCCCCGGCCCATCCTGGTCGTGTAATACGGATGCTATCCGCCATTTTGATATTTACTGGTTGGTGGTTTCGAACACTTTGTAATTTTCCCTAAGAGTTGGGATTGTTGGTTGATTACATAACATTTGTCGGGAGGGGTTGAAACCACCAAGCAGCTTACAGCTGGGTCGAAAGTCTTCATTTCCAATTTGTCGCTGGATGCGAGATGTGCGAGCTATGCTAGGCTACTTGGATGAGAAGGCGTATCTATAATTACGGCAAGACTCCATGGTTTGCCCGGATGCACAAGACCTGCCCGGAAGTTAGTCTTGTCAACCGTTCAAAACCCTGCGCAGGCCCGTTGTTTTGAAACTCTGAGAATCAAGAAGCCCTCTGCCCTAAACCCTAAAACGCTAAAACCCGAAACCCTAAACCCTAAACCCTAAACCCTAAAACCTTAAACCCTAAAACTTAAACCCTAAAACCCTAAACCCTAAATCACTGCGTATAGCCGGTGTTTCTCACTGATTCTTCGAGCTATGTTCAATTGGTAGGAACAACCGTGGTTTGCCCTCGTCTGCGCGTATAATTAGAACGTAACTTATGGTAACAAACATTCATAGACCCTGTACGGTGGCTTATAACTCCTGTAGCGATGGTTGGTAACCGCCAAACAAAAATTTGGTATGTACATCCAAGTACTTGTACATGACCATTCATGTCCGGTCCGTATGATACAGTAGCCATGATACACACATCTACATCACATGTTTCACATCTATGCCTACATCTTGGTTCATGCCTACATATCAGTAATCATCTGTACATGTGCGCGTCGATACACATGCATAATGACTTGGGCATGTGCGTTTGTATATTGATACGTATGTAATGCATATATGTGATTAGATATATATATATATATGCACACACACACATGTTTGTGCACATGTATACGTGATATAGATATACTTGTATGCAAAAACGCATACACAATATGTACATATATATATATATATTTATATATCGATAGATACATAGATCTACATGTGCACAAATGCCAAGTCGTAAAAGTCGGCGCCAAACTTCACTAGTGACCGGTTCCGGTTCGGTACCTCTCTGTGGTGCCTCCTGACTCAGGAGCTGATGAAGAACTTGGCGGAGAAACGTCGCGCTGAGAAGAAAGAAGAAGAAGAGGCACCGTTTTTCATCCCGGTTGGTGCCTCGTAGTCCTGGTGAATGGTCAACAATGGCTCATGCTTGGCGGAGAATAAGGATCAATTTTTGATTGACGATGGTTGATTGGTGGTTGATTGGTGGTTGATTCATGGTTGAGTACTAGTTGATTAATAGTTAAGGATGGCTAATGCTGGTTCATCATGATGAATACTGGCCAAAAGCAGTTCACATTGGCCGGAAATGGCTCGTAAATGTCAATATAAAAAACAACCATATTCAACTATATTGTATGGTTCGTCCTACTTGGCTGGCAGGTTGGCTCCCCGCAGTTCTAACTCTGGTAGCCGTGGGGCCATTGTTCTGTTGGATGATTTTGCCGTTTGGCCACTTTCACAAAGAACCATCAAAGAAGGTCAGAACCCATCGATTTGCACAAAAATGGTCTCTGCCATTGCGATAAGAAGTGTGATGAGAATTGGCTGGATTTATTGAGAATTCTGATGGTCGAATAGTTTATTCCCTTATTTCCAATCACATCGAAGGCTAATGCTTGATATTCACTTGCGTAAACTTCGGAAATCCACCAGCTACTCCCGTTTCTAGGGCTGGCCTGGTGGATTAAGGCTGGCACGCTAATGACTTCCCTGCCGGGCTTCCGCAACGTGATCACCGCTGCACCCATCTGACTGAAGCAGGAAAGGGCGAGACAACAGTTCGAACGAGCTCAGGAGACTGCTTCTAGTTGGTGTCGACACGTGTCAAGTCAAGCCCAGCAATAACCGTTGGTGAAATGGTGAAATGGTATCATCCATAGCCCAAACCCTGGTAAATAGTTGAGATATTGTGACGTCTCAAAATAGTGGACCCCCAAAAATGGTTGATTTACTATTATAGAAGGGTCAAAAAAGGATGATTTGGGGGTACCCCCCTCGTTTAAAAAGGCCACCAAATGGTACCATACAGCTACAACCAATGGCAGAATTCATCTTGAATGATCAATCAAGATCGATCATATAGTTTTATGACGGTGGCGAATGATTGCCCGATCCGGTGGTTTCCTCGAATTTGGGTGTCAACTGGTTGGCTTTCTCAGAGTTGAATTTTCCAAAAGTGGTATGGGCACAAGCGACGAGATATCGTTGAACGTAGAGCGCCATGGTTGGCCGTTGTTATAATGGTCAATGATATGAGATCATTTGCAATTATTAGAAACACACCGTTTTATCACTAGTAAGACAAACCATTATAAGAAACCATTCAAAACATTAATCATTCATATAGCGCGTAGTGATTACTAGAATGCTTCGTCGTAATGGTTAGCCTTACCATATGTGCGCTAGACTTGGATAGAATTTGATTTATGATTGGTAATCATTCATTGGGTATTTACTACATAGTTAATAACATAATCGGTTAGACTTAGATATACCATTACTGCGATGTGTTGCTTAGACGTGAGGACTCTGTGATTTAGAGTTGGTCTACCAGGTCTTGATCTGCACAAGAGAAAGTAAGGGTTGCTGATCTAAAGGAAATACTGACCAGCACATGGGGGATTATGGTGGTCAATCATAGGCGCATACCACCCCATGATTATTGCTTTTAATAGGGGACACTAATACACTAATACTGACCAACAACGATGGTTCAACAACCAGTGTTGCCGGCGAGTTTAATTTCAATGGTTTGTTCCCCAACTTGGCTACCCTCTAGAGCAGCGAGATTGGCGAACAAATCATTTAGCACACTTCGCCAGCTCACTCACCAGCTTCAACAAACTTCGCCAGCGTGGTTGGCAGCAGCCACGCAGTTGCTTCACCATCAACCAAGCTGCTGTATCAAATTTTGCAGCGCTTTTTTGCTGCCGTGGGTTTCAGCCCAGGAATGGTCGCCAGCGGCGTAACGTTCGCCATGTTCTTTAAGCAAGAAATAACGCTGATAAGCAACAGTTGACTAATTGTCACTGGCAGTTTTGATTCCAGGTTTTCAAAATGGCTGGAACGACGCCTGCCAGATTTCATTGTTTCACACGAGTTCTGTTGATGGGGTGCTGGGATCAAACCACCAAATCAACTGGGGAAGTCGCCTGCCGCCATTTGTGCATCACAGCTTGACTACTTTTCTTAGCAGAAAAGTAGGGTGCCAAAGATCGACCGTAGCCAGAGTTCCACGAAAAGAGATCTGGTGAACATCTAGATTTGATACTTCTGGCAGCTGGATGGTCAATGCATTCTGTTTTTTGGGATGCTCACCCGGAGTATGAAGTCTTGGTCTACTTCCGAATGACTATATAAGGAAGCCATCTCAAAGTATTGCACCTCAAGAAAGCGCAGATCAAGGAATCTTTAGTCCAAGAAACTGCAACCAGGAAAGCAACATGACGATTTCAGCGCCGCAACGACCCTGATGTGTTTGGGGCGTGTGACGTGTTTTCCTTTGGGTTGAGCAAGCAGATGCCAGATGGCAAGCATGATAACACACTGAGTGACGGTACAATGATTGCCATCATAAACCATTGTAAGGACCATTCGAGTCACGAACCATTGCTATGATGAACCATTGTTCTGAACCTCTGCATTCTCTGCAACAAAAAAACACAGTGCCCATGGATGCCATGGCGGCAGATACTACACGAAAGTGCAGGCGTGAGGGTCAGCACCAGGCAACCAATAATGAAGCTTAATTGATGAGAGGCAATGATTAGATTCAATTAATCAACCAGCTGCAACTATAAACTCTTGGTTAACATAATTGTATTTTAGTGATTTCATTGAAAACTAAGAGACACAGTCATTGTGATCATGGCTGAAGTTATCAGTGATCATGAACAATGACAAACCTGTAAAACTAATCAAGGTGAGTCATGGTGACCAGGATGATGACCAACAGCAAGAGCAATCAGCCCAACAACCCAACCCAACAACCTGTCCATGAAGGTTAGCATTGACTGACAGTGCTCAAACATGGGTACGAATTGGCGGTGTTCCACAATGGTCAGTTGAAGCGGATACTGGTTGATTGTAGGGTACAACAACAGAAGAATTGGTCAATTACCGCTGATATTGGTTTCTTCCTTTACCAGCAAGGTCATGTTCTCCGGGTTTTCTCAGGGTTTATCATCCATCATGACAATGCCAGTCTGCGTGCAATATACCAGTCATGCAAGCAATGATGATCCCAACTGTTCCTTTCAACCAACTCGTAGTTCATGTGACTGGATTGTTCAAACTTGGCATTTCTTGGTTTTTGCTGTTGCTATCTGTTGGTGTTCAAGTATCATGTGCCAGGGTCATGTCTGGCCCATAGGTTGCTTTTGGTCATTGCCAAGTCGCGAGGGTGGTCTGCGATACTACCAGGTGTTGCTGCTACATGGTGGATCTTCGCTTAGCATGTGAACCATTAACCACGACTGTAACGGTCAATTCACCAATGTATGTAGCGATTCAGGAATTCTTCTTCACCACTATGGTTAATTGATGGTTTGTTACTGAGTAATCAACCAATTGATGGTCAATTGATGGTCAATGTCCATCATTGCTAAATGCCATGATTGGTTAATTCAGCAATTAATCCGTTGTTCACCACATTCAGCACTGAATTGCACCGTTTGAATACCATCAATTGTTTGATTGATGGTCATTCTTCATCATTATTCAATGCCATGATTGGATAATTCCACTGTTGCCAGCCACGATTTGGTCACCACATCACGGTGCCATGGTTTCATGCCACCCAGCAGATGATCTGCAGGTCAACGCTGCTGCTTTCGTTGGCCATCTTGGAGGTCGGGGGCGCAGTGTCGGAACGCGGTTTGGTTTTGGATCACGTGTCGTTGTGGATGTCCAGATTTGTTTCAATGGGATCCCCATTTTTAATTGGTAAACTTTGGTAAACTTTTATGCTTTGAAATTGTGGATGGTGAAATGGTGGCTTGGAGTAGCTCCATGTATTGCGAAATCCAGAGATACATACCGCAGTGACTGTACATTATATACATATTTTATAGGTGTAAATAGATATTGAACGATATAGATATTGACACTTCAAGGTAATTATCTTATTCATATAGCTGCTGATTTCATTCAAGTTAGTTGGCTGCATCGAATCAGGGCGAGTGAGTCATTTAATGTTATTAAAAGCAACTACACGCAGCCTCAACTCTCACCTAGTAACTAAGTGGGTGAGCCGTGAAGTCTCTCTCTCTTGGCAGACTTGATTCAATGCATGTGTTCCTTTTTGATGGCTATTTACCATTTCTAATCATTGTCTTAAAAGGATACTCAACCATCCGTTGGGAAGATATTCCTGATTGGACGTGTCATGGACCCGGATCAACCGTTTTCATCGACGCAGTATCATGCCGAGTAGAACAAGCATTGTGTCACCAATGTAGATGCAAGGCATGAGGCATGTCACATAAGAGTTCTTTTTCAAATGCATGCATGTATATAAACATGTATGGATCCACAGGCGCAATAATGGCAAGCATATCTTAGCACTGAAACACAAACACTAAGTCCTTCATGTATCTGTATATGTATTGTAGGTAGAGAGATAGATACAAGCTCTTGATTGAGTACTTCACGCCACACGGCCCTTCCATGAATTTTCAGTTGGATTTCATCCTTAGACCCAGATGTGAGGCTGGCTTCAGTTGGTGTCAGTGCTACAGCCGTGGTTTTTCCGGGTTTCCGGTGCCCTTGAGTAGGTGGAAGTGCATCGGGGTGGTCATCAACCAAATCTAGGAATCCTTGACACTTCTGAGGTGGCTGGATGGTGGCATACCATTCTACGCCGCGACGAAAGCCATGGATTGGATCAAAAGTATATCTTGGTGAATGGTGAATCTCGAAAAGAAATATCTAAACAAGATTGTCTACCACACACATATATATATATATTTATATTTATATTTATATATATATTTATATATATATATATTTATGTATGGAAGTTATAAATGTGAAAAAAACACCGAAAATGGCTACCCTGTGACCATCAGAGACTCTGCGTGGATCCCTCCACGGTGTCACAGCAGCAGGTGCTGCACGCATCAACCGCCTGGCTCGCGCCCACGCATCCCTTCGCTGCCGCTTGGATTGGCTTTCGACCACCAGGTGTGGAGATAGAAAGATGGTAGTCTCGCGAACTAGTTATAGTTGAGTTGGTGGTTTCTCCAAATAGGGAACCCCAAAAATCACCCATTGATCATCTATAACAGACTAGTTGGGGATGATTTGGGGGTACCCCTATTTTGAGAAACACCCAGTTGATGAGATGGTAGTTGATTAACTATCTAGTATCTAGTTGTTTAATTGACCAATCTAGGAACTAGTTGGTTAATCTAACTAGTAGTTAATAATGGTTAAAAGTTGATTAATTATAAGTATCTAGTTGTTAATAGACCACTACTACCACCAGTTTGTGGTCTATTAACTAGTTGTAGTGGATATACTATCTTTATCTATCTTTTGACTAGTTAATAGTTTTTGATAGTTGGTATATTAAACTACAATGAAGTAACAACCATCTGACATGGTCAATAGTGGTCACATGGTAGTTCATGGTGGTTGACTTCATGGGTAGTAGTGGTCTATTAAGCACCATGAAGTGAGAATAGTTGAACATGGTTGGTGATTGATCAGAGTTATGGATGGTGATGCGATTGGTCAGTACCTTTTTCTGGCAACAGACATTGGAATCTGGTCAAGTTGAGAAAGTCCTTGCAACTGAGGTCAGTTCCGTTCCAAGAAGCAGCCTGGGAGGTGCGGTTGGTCTTCCTTGGTGATCAACCATGGTGATGGTAACCGTGGTCATAGACATTCATAGACCTGGGGGTTTCTCAAACTTGAGGACTCCAAAAAACTATAAACGGTTCAGAAAAGATGGTCCAAGGGTACCCCTATTTTGAGAACCACCCACGTGAATGCTTAGAGAAGGCGGTGGGTGGGCTGGTTCCTTCGGATGGCCGGGGTGGTGACCTGATTGCGACCACCTTTGGCCATGGATGCCCTTCGACATGGACACCTGTTTCAGCGTTCATAATGCCAATGCTTCATCAAAGCCAAGTCTTCTGGGAGTACATACAGGGGGGGCTGGAAATTCCACAGGTATCTTTAGATGATTTGCTTACAGTGATTGATTACCAGTGATGACTTGTGTTTATTCATAGCATTCTTAGATGATTTGCCTATCTAGTGATTAACTTACAATGATTTCCGTCGCATGGCCACTTCTGAAACCATCCTGGGTGAAATGGGGAAAACTGATTTCCAGCGACAGGCAGAAGCTGCAACAGCTTGCTGAAGGCTGGGCCTTGGACAAGCGATGCCTGGATGAATTTGAATTGGTGGTTTCTTAAAATGACTGTACCCGGTACCCCCAAATCATCCCGTAGAAGCCATTTATAGTGATAGAACAACAATTTTGGGGGTCCCTATTTTGAGAAACATCCATTTGATTGTGGGTCAATGTCAACCAACCAAAAAATGCTTTGCAAAGATCCCAAGAAAGATTTGCCTGGTCATTTATGGGATGTGCACAGCAGCACGCAGCTTGTCAGAAAGAAGTTCAAAGGAGCACATTTTCCAAGGTGATTGCCATTGCCATTACCATTGCCAAGTCATGTTGCTTGATTGTCTTTATCATGTCCATGATCATCATCATCATCAGCATCATCAGCATCATCATCATCATCATCATCATCATCATCATCATCATCATCATCATCATCATCGCTATCATCACCATCACCATCACCATCACCATCAACACCATCATCATCATGATGCCTATCATCATTATCATCATCATCATCACCATCACTACCACTACCTACCATATACAATCATCATCATGAACGCCACCGTAATAATCATACCCATCATCAGCATGATGATGATCATCGTGATTATCATCGGCGTCGTCGCGGCAATGATCATAATCAACTAGTCATCTAATCCTCATTATCATCATATTTTATGGTCATAGTCATTCTCGCCATCGCCATTGTTGTCATAACTATCATTACGATCATCATGTTTTCTTGTGATGCCCACAAATCTCCATCGATGATGTCCAAAGGCTTTGACTTCACAGTGATTTGAATGCTTGTTCTGCAGCCATTTGTTTACAGCCGCCTACAGCAGCCATTTTTCTCCCTTCCCACTCCAGTCATGGCGTCACAGGCGCCGGATCATGTTCGGAGTTGGTTCCCATATGTTTCCATGGTTCATTTCACCACAGCCAGGAGTCCAAGCTGTGCAAGCTCAACAAGGTTGTGGCTGCAGGGCACTTAATGAGCACTGTCAAGGCTGTCATTTTGTGTCATGTTCGTTTTGCATGTTGAGTCAGTCAGATTGCGTATTCATTTTGCGCCGCTTTGGAACGCGGCAGGTGGTGCTGAAGGAGCTTAAAGTACCGACGGATGAAAGCGCAAGGCAGTTCCAGAACGAACTACGAGCCATGCTGCTTTGCATGCGCCCTCACGTGGTGACATTCATCGGTGCAATGGGATCCTGCATTCTCATGGAGCCTATGGCTTGTGACTTGCGGGTTGTTCGGCTCTACAGCGCGTTGTTGCCGCGTCAAGACCTTGCATCTGCTCTAGGGGACATCCTCATGGCCCTTGCCCACATGCATGGGCTGGGCATAGCGCACGGGGACGTGAAGCCAGAGAACCTTCTGGCATCAAACCGAGATCCTCCCTTCACCATCAAAGTGGCCGATTTTGCACTGGCAGTGCATACCCACCCACGCATGCCAACTCAGCCAGTGGGCGCCTTGCCGTTCATGGCTCCAGAGCTGTTCTTGCGAAGATGCCAGCACGCCACCAAGGCGGACGTGTGGTCATTCGGCCTGGTGGTGCATTTTCTTTTGTACGGTTGCCTTCCTTGGAACGAGCTTCAGCTGGTACAGGACATCCAGCGTCAGCACATTGCATGGCACAAAGTGCCAAAGCCATACAAGCCCTTGAGGTCCTTGGCGCTTCGCTGCTTGGAGCGCAGGCCTGCACGCGGGATTACAGCGATGGAAGCTTTGGCCAGTCTTGCGGTGTAGGGCAGATCTTGGGCAACGTTGGCTTGTTTTAGATTAGAAATATGCAATGAAATTTATTCAACTTGTTCGTTCCCATGAACTTGAGCACCATATGAGTTCCAGATCGGTTCCGCGTGGAGCCTACGGGTGGCGTCCCGAAAAGCAAACTGCATGAAATTGCAAACTGCGCAGCTTGTCCCAGCACATTGCAAAATGAAAAAGACCCCAGTCGAAATTATAAGTCCATGCGCTCACAGACGCGAAGAGCCAGCTTTTTATTTGAAGCACGAGGTAATGTCCACATGTAGCGGTGGACGTTAGTACAGCTTTGTTGATGCCTAATGTATCAAATGACATCTAGATAATCTCATCTTGAAAAAGAAAATAGTTGCTGTAGTATGCTTCTGTATTGTCCACCGGCGCCGGTGGACAATAAAGAAGATCAAGTAAATTTGTTTCGGATTTATTGTCATTTCGGCAAATAGGATTGGACGGCTACCAGTTTTCCAATCGCTTGCAAAAGTTTCCAAACAATGACAATGTTGGCTGCCGGGTGCGTGTGCCAGCTGAATCCATGCATTTCGAGACGCGCCTATTCCAGAAACCGAAACCGAGCAATGAAGAAAACAATGCCAACTTGGTGAATAGTAAAAATCAACCAGGTGTTTGCTGGATTTGGGTAAAAAGTTTGAACTTTTGTTCCACTGGACACTCAATGAGTAAGTTTTTTCGATGCTGAGGGGAAGCGAATACACCGAGTACACGGCGGCTACCACGGTCCGAACCCAAGAAAAAGACGCCCAGAACACCAAGGTGTCCGGGTTTTGTCTTGTCGCTTCTACAAATGAACCGTGCTTTTTGTGATACGCTACGCAATGCGCATTATCGCGAAAGAAATGCGTAAGCTTGTGGATGTATTTTGCCTATAGCCACGGTCGCGTCAACATCTGGCGCGGGCAGCTTCATGGTTTGGGGGGCTTTGGTTGCACGTCGCGCCACAGGTGCCGGACGATGACCTCTTCGAACTCGTCGAAGATGTGGAAGTTGTGGAAAACGAGGCTGGGCTGTCGCGCGTCTTGCTTACGCGCGTTTTTGCGCGCGAAGAATCTCCACGCGACTGCTCGCGTCTTTCCCAAATGCCTTCCACGAGATTGCTGTCGCCGTGGGAGTGTCGCCGCCTCATCCGTTGATGCGCTGAAACCTTGGCCACAACTTGCTACTGTTTTAAGGCTACTGCCATCCGCTCACGCTCGCCATCTGGTGGTACCATCCCCTGACAGGGGCATGGTTTTGGGATGACGAATGCGTGTGAACATTTTTCACAATCTTCAATGGGAAAAACGCGAAGGGACAATCGCCCTACAGCAAAGTCAAAATAAAGGTGTGTTGATTGCTCTATGAAATTTTTGTTGTTTGAAGACATCGTCATCCCAATTCCTCACTTTGGGCCTTTCGTTCAACAGGAAAACGCCTATTCAGCGCAGGAGAAGTGCATCGTGCCAACATCGACCGAATACATGGTTGCGCTGCAACAGGGCAGAGTGCGTCTTTTGAAAATATGGCGTGTGAACAACCAGGGGTACAGGTCCCACGGTCAGCGGCGGAAGCAGAAGCTGGAAGTGGAACCGCGCCAGACTGTTGGAAGATCCAGCTTGATTCGTTATCGACAGAATTATCAATTCTTCGGTTTTTTTACATGTCACATGTGCGTATATTTTTTCTCTACACAACTAACCATTTCTAAATGCATGAATTTGGTTAAAAAAAACCCTACGGGCAAATTCTGGGTGCTGAAGGTGTGCGCGACGGCCGTGGCCCACCCAAGCAGAATGGCAAGCTCGATTGCGTAAACTAAAGTCGCTACCAGTAATCAGGGCTTGTAAACTATCAGAGGGTCACCGTTGGAGGGGTCACAGTCTCCCATCCCCATGTTACCAATGGCCATTTGCTGATAATCCTTGATGATTTGGTTTGATACCAACAATACTGGAGAAATCTGTAAAACCCAAGAACTTGTCCACTGTCCGTCAAGAGGCTGGTGGTCAATTTGGATTTGCAAAACTTGTCTTAATGCTTCCCCAGCTTGCCAGATAGTAAACGTTCGGTAATACTAGACGCTCCCCAACGAAGCATTAGTTTGCTTGGGAACTTGATTTGGGTGCCTCCAAATCACAACCTCTCTGTGGCCCGTTGAATCATCTGAAATTTGATTCTCAGCCTTCTTGGGGATTAGTCATTGTATCAACCACAGTCATTATTGCACGCCGTTCACCATTTGGCACCATGCTTGTATACCATCGTTAGCCACCATCGACCCACTAGGAACATCAACCATCAAATGGCGATAAGCATCTAAGTATTACCCACCGGGCCAAAAAATTTCAGAAAAGGTCCTAATACAGGCCCCATTTTCCCACGTTTGTAGAAATACAGTGTTTTCATACTTAAGGGTTTTCTTCTCTTGAATTGTTGGATTTCCTTCTTGGCTGTGTCATCTTGATTTTGTTTCATCTAGAAGTTTCTTTATTTAAAGATCAGCAAGCTGCAATCATGAATTTAAATTGCAAACATCTCAAGTTTTCAAAACCTTGAAATTCCTCATTGAATTTCCATTTCCAAAAACAAGTTTGAATTGCCAATTCAGATATTGACCTCAAGGAGAAGGGTCTCCGGTCATCCTTGCCCGGGGGGGGGGAGCAAAAAAAGAAAATATATATATATATTTTTTTTTTTTTCGCCCCCCCCCCCTCAGAGGAAGTTCTTAATACTAAGAAGTTCCTCTGAGGGGGGGGGCCCGAAAAAAAAGAAAAAAAACGTATTTTTTTTTTTTTGCTCCCCACTCCGGGGAGGGATGACCGGAGACCCTTCTCCCAGAGGTTGTCCCGCTGCTTCCCCCCAGAAAGAAATTTTCATTAACAACTACCGTTGGCAATCTAAAATCAAAAAGGGGAATTCAGGTAATTATTGGGAGATCCTAGGGCAATACCTTGCCAATACTCATTTAATTTGCAAATACGAAAATACAATTTACAATTTGCAATTTTATGTGGGAATGCCATGTAAGACCTTCATTGCAAACATGGTATTTAAATTGCCGATATTAAAATGAAATTGCCAATGCTAGACTGAACTAAGAAAGAACCCAAATTCAAAATTGAAATGCCAATATTCAATTTTGAATGCAAGCAGCAGTGTTGAAATCAATTTGCATTTTGGATGGCAGATTAAAATTGCAGATGCTACTAACCACAGCAAACCCCATCTGTAATTAAGCACTAGCTGACTGACCAGAAAATAGCTGTGTAGCAATATAATGTATGTCATCCCATATGACACAGCTCTATAGGGAAGAAAGAAAACAGAAATCTATGATAGATAGCAACCAGGCATCAATAGAAGGCAGCTTTGCCCACGGGCACTTGGGCATTACTTGTAAGGAACTCAACCGAGGCTTTACAAAGTATTACCGCCACTTGGGAATTCAGTTGCCAAAATGGCATGTAAATTGCCATCAAATTTGAAAACAAGTTGGTTGAAATTGTAAATATTGTAAGCGCAGTACATCCCGTGTGTAATGCAGTTAGCCACTATCTCAACAGAGACTACAACCAGGCAGCAATATTATGCAGGTCATCCCATATGACCGAACTCTGTAGGTAGGAAAGCAGAAATGCGCCAAGGCAACCAGGAACCAATAGAATGCAGCTTAACCCATGGGTACTTAGGCGCTGGTTCTGCAATAGAACCCAACTGAGGCAATATATATATATATACATATATCAATGAATATATACACAAAAATCTAGAATGATATATTTCTATATATTTGCTACCGCTCCTGTGGGAGCCAATCCCCTAGCTAGCAAGACATAAGTCCATGATAGATCGCAACCAAGTGGCACTGTACTGCATGTGGCATGAAACTAATTTAGTCCAAAAGTAGCAAGCCAGAAGTGCATGAAAATGATAGATTGCAAGCAGATCTTTACAGGCTGCAGCCTGTGCCATTGATAGTTCGACTCTAGCGAACCATGTGCCCCAACCGAAAGCAGTACAAACCCAACTAGGCTTACATATCATTTGGTTATCCCAGCAGCTGCTTTTATGGGCAGGAAGCAAGGCATAAGCACATAATAAGTAACAACCAAATACCAATATATGATGTACATGGCAGAAGTGCAAGGTAGATTTCAACCAGGGACTGATCGAATGCAGCTGGTCTCATAGGTAACAATGCATGAGTACATAAACCCATGGGTGGTAAGACATAAGTACATTATCGATCGCAACCAAATCTTCACAAGGGGAATTCTATCCAGTGAGTAGTTGGGCACTAGCTTACCATAGGCAAGCAGATTGCAACACAATTCATTTCATCACATATGACCCAGCTATACAGGAAGCAATGCAGCAGTGGATTGGAGATTGCAACCAGGTACCAACAGAGCAGAGTTAATTCCAAAGGTAGCATTGCATCAGCGCTCTAGTTTCCAATCTGGTATCCACAGAATGTAGCCCAGCCAGTGGGTATTCAGGCATCGTTAGATTCTCATAGCCATGAATACATGTAAGCACTTCCTGATGTTCTTTGAGCATTTACAAATATAGATAAAGCAATTTTATGGTGTCATACATTGGTTTAAGCGTTGAATGCAGGGGTTTGCAAGGGATGAACATGCTTCAATCCTATTTAGGTAATCTTTGTTACAAGTACTTGGAAAGCACTAAAAACCTTCTAAAAACCATGGAACAATGGGGCCTGTATACTGACCCGCTCTCAAAAATTTATGGCTGTGATCAACATCAATGAACAAACCTTTTTCTACAACCAACCATTCTCAACCCGTTATTCACCTGCAACTAGCACCCGCTAACCAACCACCATGAAGTGCCATTACTGCTTGATTCAGCCATGGTTCCATAACTATCAAGTAAACATCAATTAACCACTGACTGTGAAGAATCCATGAGTAAACCCATGATGAATACACCCATGAAGTACCCCATGAATAAGCCCATGGATCAACCCATGTATTAACCCACGAAGCAACCCACCAACCATCATTCGCCCACCCGGAAAACCCCTGGAGGCTCAGGGAGATGCCGCTCTGCAGGAGAAGAGGCGGTCGGAGGCGACCATCGGTTGTGCCGGTGGCTCTTGATGCTGAACAATCGGGGGATGTGGGCGTTTCTCAAGCCATCGGGGATGCCAAAAACAGTGGGTTTATTGTTACAGATTACGTATCATTCATGTATTTCTATAAATGATTACTTAACATTGGATGATCTGGGGGTACCTCTATTTTGAGAAACCACCGTATGATGTTTTTTAAACGTGTGGATAATCATGAACAAGTTGATAAGTGGTGCTGAAAAAAGTGATGGTGGATTAGGTGTGGTTGTAGATTGTGGTTGATTAAGGCTAGAAATAATAGCCTTATGGTGTGACTGAGTGTGGTTGATTCACTTATGGTCCATTGATTTGACTGGGTTACCATGGTGTGAGGACCAATTAGGAAAGAATGGTGGTCCATGATCAATTTTGGGGTGTAAGAAATTCTGGATATCCCAGTCAATAGCTTATACTCGACTCCGGGCACTGGGGGAACATCCCAGAAAAATGCTAAGTAACTACCAGTAATGGTAGACACAACTAGAGTCAAAATGGCTGACTACCTTATAATTTGGGGGTACCGCGCTGTAGTCAATAGTTGGGATCATTGTTATTCTGCAGGCTCACATGATAACCATCGATCTTCCAACACCTATGACAACTAACCATTGTGTGAATCTACCCGTGTGAGCCATCCTCATTCTTTTTTTGGGACTTGGCAGCCGCAACTTGGCTCGTCAAGAGCGCCAGAGAGTTCACCTGTATATCAGGAAATTATCCACGGTGGGAGCCTGGAAGCTATCACCAATTTTCACAACTACACAACCATTGTCAATGATGGATTTTCCCCTTCTAGTTGGCCCCAGTGCAACATCCGCAACCTGTTGACCGCGCCCCAGCTTGGTCCCGCCAACAGCCTGGTTGTGGCCACTGACAGCGCCAGCACTGGCAGCTTGCTGGTTGACTAGCAATCATCGACCGCCACCGCTATGATCACAGCTTCAAAGCTATCACCACAAGGTGGGGGGTTATAAGTTATAAGTGGTTTGATAAGCCATGCAACTATGGTTGGTTATGTCTACAATCACTAGTAGTTAGCCTAGTTATTAACCAACTTAGCTCAGTAAGGAACCCCACCTTGCACCCTAGCATCACACCCAGCTTCCCAAAACTTTGGTTGCGCAGCTCCCCCTCAGACACTTGGGGTCGCCAGGCAGTCTTGTTCGGTGAGGAGATGAGACTGCTGGGCGCACCCAGCGATCGAAGAGCCGGGCATGCGCAGGTGGAAATCATGGGCTCAGCGTAAATGGCACAAGGCAAACAAAATTGCGGATGGTTTGATCGTCATGATGGCTACTTTCGGCTGCTACTAATGCTGCTACTACTTGCTGGTAGAAACCTGGGCCGTATGACTCTGTGATCCAAGTTGTTCGGAAGAAGCGAAACATGAATCCAGTTGGGCAATCCATGGCCAAGATATATTTGTATACTGGTCGTTGGTTTCAAACATTTTTTGTTTTCCCCTGTAACTATGAACAAATGGTTGGTTGATTAGTATTTTTAATGGGGGTGGTTCAATCACCAACCAGAAAGAATTGTTGGTAATTACATATGGTGGTTTCTCCAACAAGGGGTACCCCGTAATCATCCAATATGAATTGTTTATAGGAATAAGCCAACCATCTTGGGCTTCCCTATTGTAAGAAACCACCATACTGACTATCACGGTGAAGTGGCATGATAAACACATTTCTACATGAAAATATATGACTATATTTCTTAGGTGGTGGTTGATGGGACTGGGGATCATGATTAATCAAGAAAGAAGGGTCTACAACCCATCAATTTCAGGGATATTTCTAAGGAACTATTTGGGAATACATCCGAGCAACTAGCAACATGGGACCACCTCATTCATGCGCGAGTCCAAACTGTCATGAATTCGGCCGGGCGGACATTTGGTCAACGCCAATCCATTGGGTATACTCAACAGCAGTAGCTTAAGAAGTCCACCCGTGAATGATTGGAATGGAAGTTCCCCAAGGGCTGTCAACCACCCTAATGACTGGCGATGGTTCCCCCAGGGCGGGGGTTACTTCAGGTATGTGTCCGGGTACATCTTCACACTGGCGCCACTCAGGAAGCTCCCAGACGAGACGGTTCAGATGCCAAGTGGGTGGTGCTGGGTACTGTGAAGTCTCTTGATGAACAGTTCACGATGGTTTCATGGTTTCAAATGGTTGATACTGAAGGTTACATCCAACGAAGGGATGATGAGATGATTGGTTGATAATGAAGGTTACCTCCAACGAAGGGACGATGATTAGTGATCGTTTCGTGATGCTGCACCAAGGACGAACCAACAAGAATGCTACAGGATAATAGTAGTTAACAATTTGCAAAAATCGTACCTGTTTTTGATGATGGTTGATAGTGGTTGCTCACATGCATAGACCTTCCAGAGGACATAAAGATTATGACAATTTTAGTGATGGAGCTCATGCTGGTGGCTGAGATAGCCATCAAGATAATGTACTGGTTGATCGTTGATCATGACCAACAATAAATTGGATTTGCTCAACTCTATGAGGGCAGCAGCCAAGATGTTACTCCTTTTGTCACCACCATGAGGGGAAGTTGCGTATATACATGCGTGCATGCATGTCTGTTTGGTATGCATGCGTACGTAGATAAATGAATAAATTACTTTACTTCGTGTGATCCCCACCATCACATGCAAATCTGACACGGGTCTATCTGACATAGCTTTTGACATTCTTTCTGGCATAGCTTCTGGCATTCTATCTGGCATAGCTTCTGGCATTCTATCTGGCATAGCTTTTGGCATTCTATCTGGCATAGCTTTTGGCATTCTATCTGGCATAGCTTTTGGCATTGTATCTGGCATAGCTTTTGGCATTCTATCTGGCATCGCTTTTGGCATTCTATCTGGCATCGCTTTTGGAATTGCATCTGCCATAGCTTCTGACATTCTATCTGGCATAGCTTTTGGCGTTCTATCTGGCATAGCTTTTGGCATTTTATTTGGCATAGCTTTTGGCATTCTATCTGGCATAGCTTCTGACATTCTACCTGGCACAGCTTCTGACATTCTATCTGGCATAGCTTCTGGCATTCTATCTGGCATAGCTTCTGGCATTCTATCTGGCATAGCTTTTGGCATTGTATCTGGCATAGCTTTTGGCATTCTATCTGGCATCGCTTTTGGCATTCTATCTGGCATCGCTTTTGGAATTGCATCTGCCATAGCTTCTGACATTCTATCTGGCATAGCTTTTGGCGTTCTATCTGGCATAGCTTCTGGCATTCTATCTGGCATCGCTTTTGGCATTCTATCGGGCATCGCTTTTGGCATTCTATCGGGCATCGCTTTTGGCATTCTATCGGGCATCGCTTTTGGCATTCTATCGGGCATCGCTTTTGGCATTCTATCGGGCATCGCTTTTGGCATTCTATCGGGCATCGCTTTTGGCATTCTATCGGGCATCGCTTTTGGCATTCTATCGGGCATCGCTTTTGGCATTCTATCGGGCATCGCTTTTGGCATTCTATCTGGCATAGCTTTTGGCAGGGGAGTTGAGGTCCGGCAGGGAACACTGGGCGTGGATAGACGTGGTTGAGGTCCGGCAGGGAACACTGGCCGTGGACGATCGTGGCTGAGGTCTGGCAGGGACCACTGCGCGTGTATGATCGTGGTTGAGGTCCGGCAGGGAACACTGGGCGTGGATAGACGTGGTTGAGGTCCGGCAGGGAACACTGTCCGTGGCTGGTCGTGGTTGAGGTCCGGCAGGGAACACTGGGCGTGGATGGTCGTGGTTGAGGATCGGCAGGGAACACTGGGCGGGAATGGTCGTGGCTGAGGTCCGGCAGGGAACGCTGGGGCGTGATCATCAAGGAGGAAGGAGAAGGAGAAGGAGAAGGAGAAGGAGGAGGAGAAGGAGAAGGAGAAGGAGAAGGAGAAGGAGAAGGCGAAGGATAAGGAGAAGGAGAAGGAGAAGGAGAAGGAGGAGGAGGAGGAGAAGGAGAAGGAGAAGGACAAGGAGACAACCAACATAAAATCTAACAAACCTCACCTGGCAGTTGGGGAATAAATATAGATATAATTTTAGAAACATTTTTTAACAAAAACAAAAAACAAATACATAAATAAATAAATAGATAAATAAATAAATAAATATATAAATAAATGAATAAATCAATATATATATATATATGCACATGACTGCTGCACAAGTGCACAATAATTGATGTATGGCCATGACTTTCAAGTATCAACCAGCGAATTGCGATGGCTCGTTTCACCAGAACAATTGCCGTCGCGTCATCACCAATTTCCCATCGCCTGACGCTGGCGATGGGAGACGGCTCGCTGATCGACCAGCTGCTGATTTGTTCATCCAGTACTAGCATTTAGATTCTGATACACAGTACGAATCCCGATGAAAACCATTTCAAAACATGAGTAGCAACGTATCATTATTTGTTCCTTTATTGCCAATTATTATTTCAAGTTAGCCCTCGCTGTGACCCATTATTCAGCATACCGAGTCGTTATCAACGATCACCAAATTATATTGAATCATGGCCTTATTGTCATCAGTCGATATTTGCTATACAATCGTTATTTCCAACGGGTACATGTATCAGTATACATCACTTAAACTCTCAACATTTCAATTATTTTTCAAAATACCCAGTTAGAAATCAGTCAGTTTACCAAGCGGGGTCCAGTTGCAGGATGTACCCTCGGTGCGC
>VSDK01009486.1:123628-137873 GCA_009767595.1 Symbiodinium kawagutii
TTCCCTACATGACCTTACCAGTTAATTCAGTCTCCGCTAACAGTCCATTGACAATCATCACCAAACATCAGTATGACAGTGGTTAATATTTAATGGATAATGTTTAACTTATGAACATTTTCAACATTTCTGTTAAATCTGTAGACTTTGTTTACTCACTGAAATATGCTGAAATATACTGAGATAAGCTAACTGAATATACTAGAAGACTAGAAGATACTAAAATGGCAGTGGGTCAAAACCCTGTACCCCTGGTTCCACTATCATTATCCATTGTTTTCCCTATTATTGTCGCTTATTCTCCACCATTTCCGTAGCCATTTTGGCTCAAGTCTCGAAAGAGATCAGCAGGAGGTCAACCCCTCTACTGAGGGTGGAAACCTCATGGCAAGTGACCTGGATCCAGATCGCGGGCAATACGCTGGCCAGGTACCTGAAGAGATTGAGAGCTGGACTAGAGCTGTGGTCCACATTGAAGGTGCTAGGTCCCAGATACCTCTACAGAAGTTGGCGGTGGTACAGCTGCCATCGATTGCAGAGCTCAGGAAGAGCTCTCGAAGGGCTATCACATCAGCAGGTTCAGTAGGTGGCGATGCAAGGATTGTGCCGCCCGTGTATCCAGCTGTCTATGACCGAGCTCAAAACGTTGCCTACGGTATTGCACCAGGGAGATCTGCAGTCTCCATGCTGAACAGAGGTGCAAACCTTCAGGTGGGTGTGAATGGGATCCCACCAGAAGACGCAGGGGTGTTGGCATACGCTATGCTGTCCAACAACCTCCTGGCCAGCAGTGACCTCGCGGGAATTGCCCTGAGGAGCGGAGAGGTTCGTGAAAACAACGACTCCCTGATATACTATCATCCTACATTGGAGGACGAGGAGAAGGAACAGGCAGCTGATGACGCTCTAGAGTCCCTCAAGGCTCTGGGACCAATTGGCATGGTGGGTGTTGAGTATCTCAGGACAGTGGGTGTCGAATTTGAAAGGCCAGCTGCTGGTGGGGCATTGGCAGTGGTAACGGATCAAACCATCTATGGGGGTGGCGGTGGAGCAGGAGCTGCAGGGGCGGCTGCCGCAGGACCAGCGCAGCAGGCTGCTGGTCAAGCAGGAGCACCAGGTCTGGCTGGACAAGGAGCCCCAGGGGCTGCTGGAAATCATCTGGACTCTGTTCCGGCTGATCTGACTATCCGAAGGGCCGGTGCTCAGCCTCTTAGAGGGGATCCTTTGTCCAGAGTGCGCAGAGACCTCGATCGTCTCTTGGACATCCTTAATTGGACTTCCTGTAGGGAGCTCATCTCTGACGAAGCAGAGATGTAGAGTAGTTGAGGGTTGTGTGTATTTTGATGTCCTCAGGGCAATGCGTGATGCAAGGGCTGTAGCCAAGGGAGAAGCCACTGAGATATCTCGTCTCCGCGTGAACATGCTGTCTCAGATCAAGGAAGCAGGAGCTGTAATAGCTCCGCCACCGGTCCTCCCAATTTCTGCATACGCTGAATACGGGATCCCGACTGCTCCGGCACCCAATGGAGCAAGACCCACTGCTGCAGACATTGAAGCACAGGCTGCAGCTGTCATCACTCGAGAGCAGAATCGGATGCTGGCTTTTGTCACAAATCCCAGGTTCACCGAAGCAGCCATCGGAAGCTTTGGAACAAGACCTGTCCTAGCACCCAGGCCAGCGAGGGCCCCACCTGTGAATGCACAGCCGAACACGCTGTCCACCTGGCCTCCACTCTTGGCTATCCATGTGGTGTCTACAATAGACCATCATGCATTGGTGACGGCTTGCGCGACCATCTTGATGGCAATGACTGAGAATCCAGATCAAGTCCTGGATCCCAGGGTGACTGAGAGCAAACTGTCGGGCCTGCTTGCGTCAAAGTGGGCAGCATTGGTCACTGAAACCCGAAACTCTGCAGCTCTGGCTCTCTTCGAAGAAGACGATGGAGTCTATGAGGTGAACAATCTCCAAACAAGCCATCCTGCTGGATTTCAGGGGATGATCCAGGTCACAGGAGATGACTTTGACAACCAGTCCCAGGAATGGCAGTACGTCAAGAGCATCGCCCTTGGAACCTCGTACTGCTCCATTGGCCTTTATGGTCCTCAGGCCTACGGAGGACCTCTGAGCCAGAGGCCTCACATCTTGGAAGCCCTGCGCGGCGCTTCTTTGGCGTTCCATGAGCGCTTCCAGGCTTGGTCCCTGGACCCTGGAACCATCGTGGTGACGCCGGCAGGACAAGATTTCATCCGGGGTGCGACAGCTCTCTTTCACATGGGGAGAACGATCACCCAAGCGCCTGGCAATGACGCCGTCAGACTGGCGTACGCGTCCATGACAACTTTTGCTCTGGCAAACGCACGACTCACGGATTCAAAATACTCTTCAGATAGTCATTCGTTGGACCGGGCCAAGAAGGCCCCGGCGAAGGTCAGAGCGACCTGGCCGTTCGCAGATGGGAGTGACAACTCCATACACGACTACGTTGGATTGTCAACCCATTCTGCAGACGTCTTCAGTCTGTACCTTCTGCTGGGCGGACTATACGCCGACGGATTGGACTTCAGGCTTTGATCCAAGAGAAACAACGCTTCACTACCCGGCTTCTTTGCCTCCGGAAGCAATACAGCCGGTTTCGCCGTGCCGCTGCTTTTCGCGCCTGGATGTCGAGATGTTCGAAGCTTCGTCATTTGACCGGACCATCCTTGCCCTATGGTTCGTTCCGTTTCTTCACTCTCAACATTGCCTTTGTCGAGTACAAGTTACATGATCTTGCTGGACGAGCCAAAGCAGCGCTACGTGAAGATGACCGCGCTTTCTTTGCGGACTTGGCCACTCAAATGGGCACTTGTGCTGATCAGGAAGGACTTCATGGCCTTTGGAAGCGATGCAAAATGCTCCTACCTGCCCATCGTGCCAAGCGACGTCGCCCTCGTTTCGACATTGGTGCTGAGCTGCTGACTCACTTTGAGAAGTTGGAGGCAGGTACCACTGGTTCCTTGCATGCTGCCCAAGTTGCTTGTGCCCACCGACAGCACTCTGCCACACAACGCCTCCCACCCCTTCCATCCATTGCTTTGGAGGAGTTGCCCACTTTGTGCGAAATGGAGCGTTTTTGTGCTGCCCAGACTGCAGGCAAAGCGCCTGGTCTAGATGGTGTCTTGCCAGATTTCCCACACCTCCACCCTACTATCATTGCGCCATTTCTCCAGTTGCTCACCCAGAAGTCCCTAGTGCATGGCTTGGAGCCTTTTGGCTTCAAGGGTGGCCAGCTTGTGACATTGCACAAAGGTGGAGGAGGGCACCAGCGTGCTGATCGATATCGTGGTATCTTGCTCTCCTCCACATTAGCGAAGGTGGGACAGGCTTGGATGAGAAGCCGCCTTTTGGACACCTTTAAGGCCCGACGATCACCTGGACAGCTAGGGGGATTGCCCTACCATCAAACTTCGGTGGCAATCCACTGTCTGCGTCTGCATGCCCGGGCAGGCAGAACGACACGAACTTCAACGGCAGTCTTGTTTGTGGATCTTCGATCTGCATACCACCATCTCCTTCGAGAATTGGTGTTTTCTGTTGGTGATCCAGTTCTTCGTGGTGACCTTGACTCCATTTTTGATCCCATGTTCTTCGACACACCCGCCCTGGCAAAGCGCCTTGAGACAGCGTGTCGTGAACGCAGAGCCGACATCCCACCAGCCCTGCTTCGCTTGCTTGATGAAGTCCATCGGGACACATGGTTTCAGCTCCAGGACCCAACCGTCAATGACCCCCGGTCCTGTACCACCACTACCAGAGGGACACGTCCAGGGTCGCCTCTGGCGGATATAGGATTTGGGCTCCTGATCTCTGATCTTGCACGTGGCCTAGAGACCTATTTGTCCCAGCACCCTGTTTACCTTGCTGGCCGAGCTCGGTTACAGATGCAAGTCCCTGTGGTCATTTGGGCTGATGACATTGCAGTTCCCTTGGCATCTCCACAACCTGGAACCCTCATCGGACTTCTCCAAGATGCCATTCGCTACATATGGGAGGCTTTCCGTTCCTCAGGTCTCTCCCTGAACCTCGACAAAAAGAAGACGGAGGCCGTGGTGATGTTCCGAGGACCTGGAGCTGACCCGGCTCGCTTGGACCTCTTCAAGGACGATGTCCCTCCCGTGGTTCCCGTTCCTTGTGATGACCACATCCTCACCTTGCGGGTGTCTGCCTCGTACAAGCACCTGGGAAGTCGGTTCTCAATGAATGGCAATCTTGCTGATGACAGCAGATGTAAAGATGCCCGAGGTGCGTTTGCTGACTTGCGAAGGTCTATTTTTGGCAACCGCACCCTGCCAGTGCGCATCCGCTTGCAGCTTCTTCAAGCCCTGGTCAGCTCCCGACTCCTCTACGGAGCCAATGTCTGGTCCGGCTTGCAACCGGCTCACCTGAAGAAGTTGGAGGGCACAGCAATGCGCTGGATTCGCAGCATCGCCAGAAACGGCCATTGGGACAAGGACTCAATGAGAACGGATGTTCAATTGCGAGCCGACTTTGAGATCCCGACGGTGGAGCAACAGATTCGGAAAATTCGTTTGGGCTACCTCCACTACGTCTCCACCTCTGCTGACTCCTGGTATCGGGATTTGCTGTGCTTGGAAGCCTCTCGTCAGGGTAGCTGGCTTTCGGATGTGCGTCAGGATTTGGCCTGGATGGCCAATCTTGTCGACCTGCCAGAAGCCCTGTCTGCCTTGTCTCAAGTCTCCTGGCCCCACCTCTTCGAAGCTGTTGCCAGCCATCCTACCTGGAAAGCCCTGGTGCATCGAGCCTTCAAGCGTGACCTGAATAAACAAGAGGCATTGGCTATCCGAACCAAGGACCTCCACCAAGCCATCTACACCTCCATGCAGAGCTACGGTATTTGTCTTGAAGCGCCTGATGATGTTCCACCTGATGTTTGTCAAGGAACCTACACCTGCCCGGAATGTGGAGTCTCCTGCGCTTCTGTCCAACACCTGGGTGCGCATCGCTTCTCCCACCATGGTGTCCGTGCGCCCGAGGCCTACTTCATTCAGACGACAACGTGCCCAGGTTGTCTGAAAGATATGAGGACCTCCTATCGCCTCCTGCAACACTTGAAGTACCGACCGAATGGCTGTTTTCTGCGTTTGGATGGCAGTCGGCCCCCACAGGAACCCCTACAGATTGGTCTACCTGAGCACCTACAGAACGTCAAGCGGTTGCCATGTGTCAGACGAGCCCATGGCCCACTACGACCTCTACCTGCTGACCGTCGTCGTTCCCGTTTGTTGACCGACCTCTACTGGGCCCGTCAGGAGTTTGCGGATTTGTTGCTTGATTCTGATACCCCCGGTTTTGGAGATGCTGGCCTTTCCTGTGCATCTGGACTCTCCGCTATCCTGGAGCCTGCAAGGACTGCCTCCCAGGTTCATGTTGCTGATTGTGTTAGTAGCATGGTGGATTTTGTTGTAGGGTTGGAGTTCCCTGAACGCCATATCCATCCAGCCGTGGTCGCCTGGGTTGAAGATCTTTGGTGTCAGCCTTCCCTGCCATCGACTATTGACCGCATCCTCACCGAGTTTGCGGAGACTTTCCTCATTGAGATGCCCCTGTGGACCATCCGGATGCGCATTTGCGAACTTGAGGTGACCATTGCACATCTGCAGGATGACGCCTTGCCTGAGCGTCCGACGTTCAATGAACGTGCGCCTTCCGCTCGGCCTATGACATCTCACTTCGATGACCTACAGCGGTGGGAGCTGCGCCAACGCACCTTGAAGATCCTACAATGGCCTTCCCCGCAACCACCTCTGGCCCTTGGTTGCCACGTGTTTGTGCACTTGTTCTCGGGAAGACGCCGATTGTTCGACTTCCAGCACTGGCTAGAGCACTTCTATGATGGCCCGCCTTCCAGAGTGATCTTCTTGTCCATTGACACGGCGATTGATGCAGCCTTCAACGTATGGTGCCCAAAGCTGTGGAGCCTTTTGGTTTCCTTGGCCACCTCTGGGGCGCTGCGAGGCCTGCTCCTTGGTCCTCCTTGTGAGACCTGGACAGCAGCACGTCACCAGGTCATTTGTGACAGCTTTGGAGTGGAATGCCGTGCGCCGAGGCCATTGAGACTTCGGGATGAGCCCTGGGGAATCCGGAAGCGCAGTGTGAAGGAACTGCACCAGGTCGAGGTCGGGACGACCTTGATGCTTCGTGGCCTTCACCTCTGCTTGCTGACGGCCATGCATCAAGGAAGAGTGATCCTTGAGCACCCCAGCACAGCCGAGAAGCCGGAGGTCTCGAGTATCTGGAAAACTGCTGTGCTCGAGCACTTCCTGCAGAGTTCTGGCCTTTTCCAGCTCGTGCTCATTGAGCAATGGCGATTTTCAGCCCCAGCTCACTCTTTTGACAGCGAATATCCAGTTGGAGGGCCACCTTGAAGCTGCTGCTCTTCCGTGTGGTCTTAAGCCACGAACAGCCCTGATTGGCCGTTCAGCACAGGGTGGCTTCAACACGGCAAAGGCCAAGGAGTATCCCTCTCGACTATGTCGAGCATTCGCAGCTGCCATGTTGGCTCGCACAGATATCCCTGCGGGTGATTTGCCCCCATGGCATGCAGCTGCCACAGAATTTGCCCAGCTTTGTAAAGATTTCAAAGGGCATCTCATGCCAGACTTTCAACCAAACTGAAGGTTTGGCCTGCACGTAGCCACGGGCATAGACCCCAAGTGCCGCAAAGTCAAAAAAAAAAGTCTCCACCATTATTGGTTGGTTAAGTGCTTGACCCATAGCCAAATCACCAATTTCTGACCAACGTCTTTCGCCAAGGCCTTGGCTCTGCGGGCACGGGCGCGCCGGCGAGCGGAATGGGAACCTTGACGCAGGGAAGGAGCGGCGGGGGGGGGGGAGCCATGCGGGTGGCCTCTGTCAATGATGATTAATTAATGGTTAATGATAGATAGACCACCAGCTGGTGGTAGGGAAATGATGGTTGATGATGCTTCATGATGGTTGAGGATGCTTCATGATGGTTAATGATGATTAATGATGGTTAAATCTCAATGATAGGGGATGATAACCAACAGTGGATACCCTTTGGTAAAGTCACTGCGTGGTTACCAAGAATTTTCGGAAGGGAAACGCAGCTGAAAAAATGCTGGATTTTCCACGTGAGCAGGTTAGGGACTACCAGAGTGTCACTATTTGGATGTGCAGTTGGGAGTATAATGGTAGAGCATCCCCATGGCTTTACGCCGCCCGTGGCTTGCCCAACTTCAGCATTGTGAATGTAATTGTGTAGGTGGTGACCAGGCTCCAAAGTTATATGACCCATATGGGGAAGGCAAGCAATGGGGGATGGTCATAGTAATCAAGCTACAATGATTGCAATGGAGATATATGGGTGTTTCTTAAAATAGGGAATAGGGGTACCTCCAAATCATTGTGTTTATTGACCATTTATGGTAGTAAACCATCCAAAGCTTTGGGGTTCCCTATTTTGAGAGACCACCATATGTATATAACCAGCTGCCAACCTACAACTGGGATGATGTAATACTACAGGGGATGGTCATCCCAGTTGTGAGTGATGATCACGAGCATGAAAACCTCCTCTGGAATCACCGCAGAGCAGAATCTTGACCATGGCTCTCATCGTTCATTACTGGCAAAATGACGTTCTGTTTGCAAACCATATAAATGGTATAATTGGCGGAAGCTGCTCTTGTATTCGGGAAATCACGAAATCTGTATCGGCTTGTTGTTTTCAGCAGGCAGTGATTGGGATCCATAGATCTTTCCTATGCGCGTGGAAGAACGATTGATCCCTTACAATGGTTCGGTTCCAAAGTTGATCATAGTTTTTAGGATACGCAACTGCATCCTATTTTTGATTTGTAGCTGATATACCCAGCCAATCTTATGGTATAATATGCACATTGGTTACCAACTGCTGTCATGCAGCATCCCACATAGCATAGCTGAAATGCCCACCAACTAAGTGAGGACTACCAACTGGCACCATAGACAATAAGCATCCAATTCATGCATATCGGTATCCCCACTTTGATGTGCAGCTGGGATCATAAACCCTATAAGGTGGCCTATAGTCCCTAGAAACCATGGTGATTGACCACTTACTAAGTAGGGGTGCACATCCAAGCATCCACCAATGGTTCAACACGGGTTTGAGGCTCGCAAGCGATTGAACCTGGACGAGAACAGGTCCCAGGATGACACCATAGAGGCAGTGGGTGGGTGGTGCTGATAGCTGCAAGGTAATGCTCCTGAATGATGGCTGATGGTGGTTAAGAATGGGCGGGGTTCTCAACATAGGGGACCCCAAATGTATGGTTGGTTTATCATCAATGGTTTATAAAGGATGATCATTGGGGGTCCCCCTATTTCAAGAAACTACCAATGGTTACGAATGTCTGATAACTGGTAAGAGTGATCCATGGATAAGGCTTAGAATTTTGGATCATGGTCATTCTGATGAAGGGTCAAATGTACGGGTGCAGATGCATATCAACTTAGTTCGGCAGGAGACATTCCGTGGCAGTTATTGCAATCAGCAACGATTGGGTATTGTTCGCTATTACTAATACTTACAATAAGATATTCTAATTGATGACCAATTAATAGGCATTGATGATTGCTCATTGAGTAATTTTTCGATGGTGTTGACTCCTGCTTTGTTTGTCCATGGCCGAGGGTGCAATCTGGTGGTTCATGGTGAATGATAGTGCCTGGTAATGAGAGATCATGGTTAACAATGGTTTATCAGCTGGTCAATCATGGTTTACTGCAATCTTTATTCTTTCTTTCAAGGGTGGTGCGCGGTGATCTGGTTATGTTACTGTAACGTTTTGCCCACCTCTTTGATGCTTTGTCACTGTGATGAGATGTTCAATGCTCCAGCACTGGCAATTTATGCAGCCACTATCCATAATGCTTGGGGTCCAAACACCCATACCTCAAAAGGTATTTAGAGCACTAGGGATTATAGATTGTTTATTGTTGCTAACCATCATTGACCAATAGGAAATAACCACAACCATCGATAATGCCACAATAATTCACGAACCATATTTCCTGCAAACCGTACAAAGAACCATGAGCCAATAAGATTTTAGGTGTAGCAATTAGCAATTGTCAATCATTTCAAATGCAAACCATTACACAGACATACTGCTAACATTGTTTTTTCATACGGTGCTTTCTCAGAATGCCCCCAGTTATCATCCAAGATTCGATGGCTAGTTCGAAATGGTGGTTTACTGCCAATTTGAGCATTACTTTGCTACCGTTTTAGAAATAAACCAACCATAGCTTTGGGGTTCCCAATGGCCCAAGAACTGCCCGTTCGATTTGTTGATGACCGTCTCAATCAGCTGGTTGACCACCTCAGGTTGGATCAGTGGAACCAGCTGCGGCTCCAGAGATTCGTTGCAATCAGTTGGATGAATCAGATTACACTCCTCACTCACTTGGCTCACCCTGGGTGTTTTCCTTGGGTTTTATTTGGATTCAACTCGATGTTTGTTGGAGAGTTGGTTGAACGTCACGAGTACCTAGTGAAAAAGCCTAATAGTTGGTTGAACGTCACGGCTACCTCGTGAAAACCAATTCCTTTAGCCCAGTTGGATCCAGTTGGCGTCACCCGATTTACACGTCATCCCACGTGTCACCGTTGATCTTCGCCACAGGAACTCCCTGCAGCTTTAGAGGGCGACGCCAGGGATACCGATGCTTGGTGCGAGCCGCGGGAGCGAAAGGTGGCATGGGACAGCTGGGTTGGTTGGTGCTTTGATTCACTTTGTTGCTCGGGGATTTTAGTGGTTAATAGGAGATGATAAGGAACAATAGTGGTCAACCACCAACCAGTTGAGTTGGTCAATCCAAAACAGCTATTTCGCTGGTATGATTGGGATGGGTTTTCAATTTTGGAAGATCTCGAATGTATACGAGGAAGACTCTCTTGTTTCATGAGATCGCTGAAAATCAAGAAATCAACTGAAAAAGGGGCATAGGTGTATTGCAAGAAAACTTCTGCCATGACGCGATGTTCATCTACGACTAGTTGGCCATGCCAGGCTTATCACCACGGTAGAGCGGTAGGTGCCAGGTCACGAGGTGCCAGGTTTTGCCACATGCCATGCTGCTCCCAAGGACATTCAGCGTGAAGAGAACAAGATCCGTCAGCGTGTCGAGGCGAGTGGGGGGAGCAGCCAAGAGCTTCCACGGACTGCCCTGACTCGGCGGCTTGTTTCAGCTTGGTGAGGCAGATGAATGGTGCATCATTTATGGAGGGAACTGAAATAGGAAAGCAGAATTTTGGACATGAGAAGTTGCTTCGCCATGAACTCGTTGAATTTTGGAACAAAAATAAGAAAAAATCCGCGAAATCCCAGGCATTCGCAGGAAAAAGCTTGGGGGGTTGGTATGAGCATTTTACGGTAGCAGCAATCGTTACTTCTCGGAGGCTTGGGGTACTGTTCAACGGCTTGGCAACCACTGGTTAATGGCAGGCTTAGCAGGGGCATGCTGCTGTGAAGGTGGCATGAGCCGCGATGATCGCTGATGCGAAACGAGCTGGGAATGGAATGACCCATAGCCATGAGTAGCACTGGATCGTTCCCGTTGTCCCAGTTCGTTTCGCACCAGGAGTCACCGCTGAAGATTGGTTGTTATGCCTGTGTCCAGCTGGAATTGCAAGGGCAAATCACTAGTTGAAGGCAGTGAAGAACGGAAACTGTTCAGTCTGGTTGGTCCATGCCCACAATGGTGACAGTCAAGAGTCATTCACATAGACTCAACACTGCTGCTGACCTTCTCCAAAAAAAGCTTGTCATTTCTCGAATGCCCACTGGACTTCCCACCCATGGAGCCCCTGCTGTCCATGGCTATGGGGTTCCCACTGCTGGTTCCCCTGCTGCTTGTGGGATGGGGCTGAACGGCAGGCGAAGCGCGCTCAAGACAGAGAAGAGGCGGCAGGGAATGACTCATCGATGGCTTACCAGCGAGCATGGCTAACAACCATGGGTCTGTATGGGGGTTTCTCAAGCCAGTGACTGGGGACCCCAAAGCTGGTTGGTTTGTATTATTGGTTTATATTACTTCAAATGGTTAACGTAAAGGATGGTTTGGGGGTACCCTGATGACTTGAGAAACACCCATATCATCGTCGAGAACAGAGTAGGATGGGTTTCGATCTGAGTGGCAGTCAACATGGGACAACGTCGCGCAGAACGTCGCGCAGGTCAAAGGAGGTGCTCCTGGCAGATCCAACTGCTTGGGAGTGAAGATTCAGCAGCGGGTTGCCAGATGTTTGATATTACTTCCCAGGGACTGAACTGGTGATATAGGAGATGACTGTAATGCACACAACGATATGACGAATAAAACGTGATCAACACATCTAGTTGCAGCACATTACTGTGAAGCACTGGCTAAATACGTGTATAGTTATATATGTAAGTATATAGAATACATATAAATACATACATATATATATATATACATACATTTACAATCATACATACATATGAATATCTATATATCTTCATTTGAATGAATAGCATAGATCTTTCCCCATCGCTTACACCCCATGCACCGCTGCCTTTCGAGGCGGAGCTGCGGGCCATCAGCCAAGCGGAGAAGCAGCAGCGGCGCGTGGAGCAGAAACGCCTGGCCACCGAGTGCCTTCCTCAGCAGACGGCGGGTGGTCGATGGCGGAGGTAGGTGCCCAGGCTGTGCCCGGGCCTGCTTGGTGGTGAGTATGGAAAACCATCGGATTTCTGTTGGTTGATGAGTGGTTGGTGGTTAGTTACTGTTAGTTTTTTTTTTTCTCGGGAATTCAGGGGATGTTTGTTGGGAAACCAGTGGTAGCGGTTGATTGAGGGTTGAAACAGTGGTGGATGGGGTTTGGTGAGTTGGGCTTGATGAGTTTCTGGTTCATGACTGGTGGTGGTGAAAATCGGGTTGATCAGGGACGGTGAAAGAATCGGGTTTGGTTGATGAATCACGAAGATGGTTAAGGCTTCATCAATGATTAGTTCATCGATGGTTTGCGATGAGTTATGATTGATGAATGGTGGTGGAGATGAAGATGGTGATGCCTGAGAAGCTGGTAATGATGCGAAACACCTGGTGAAGCGTGGAGAAATGGTGTCCCGCAGCAATGCTTTTTCTGGAAAAATCAACCTGAAGAAGCCCTACAATTGGTGGTTAAGTCACCAGGCTTGTTTGTGGATTTTCCCGAAAACCGACCCAGTACCGGTGATATGAACTTTAAGTGGTCCATGGTTTTAGAAATGGGGGGTTTCTGAAAATACGGTACCCCCGAATCCTGATTTGCTAATCATTTAGAGTGAACAAATAATCTATTTTTGGGGCTACCCTCTTTCGACAAACGCTCAAATGAGTCCAATAATGCTTGAGGACAACAGTAGTGGTTGTATAGATATCACCGTTTTGCAGGTGATATGGAGCTTGTGAATATACTCCGGCAAACTAACGTGGAAGTAGAACATCCACAATTTTTGATGTGCTTACCCGTGAAAATGGCACTTTTCAGCTTCTAGGCTACTTTGCCAGAGGGTATATGATTTTGTTATGACCAACAAGTTCATAACAGGAGGTCCAGTCATTGTGCTCGCCAGTAGAATCGTGCTGATTCATGGTGCTGAACCATCAAGAGGCATCATCCATACTTGTGCCTTATGGCTGGTGGGTTCAGCAAACATAAGGGTCACGCCGCCATAGAGCTATTTGAAGGGGCTGACAACTGGTTTGTAACCCCATGGTAAGGAATCTACCACGGAAGAATCTACCCAGTATCAACCATCATTAGCCACTATTTGTCATGGTCCAGCTCGCCATCCAGTTGGCATCACTTTGTATATGTTGCTGCAAATATCAACATGTTGCTAAATTAATCGATACCTTTCTATATGTTATTTGGCTGCGTTTACAGTTTTTGATATATATATATACACACATCATTACAAACCCATTTGCATCTTACCAACAATTCATCATTGTCAAGCATGGTTGAAGCAGATCAATCAACACCCATTAACTATTGTGAACCATACATTAATAGATGTATACAAATATAATGTGAACCAACTATATACTATAAACCATAGTTTATGAACAACTTCTTTCTCTCTCTCTCTCTATCCAATAATATGGGTATGTGCCAAAATTGGATAACCCACGAAAACGTACTAATTTTACTAGGAAACCATTGGTTTTGGGGTACCGCTATTTTGGCACATACCCATATGCTTAATATAAATAAAATCACAACATCAGATAAATCTCTCAGACAAATCTATACTATTCATCTCTCAGATAGATCTCACATATAAATAGGAAAACGCTATACTACTCATCTATCAGATAAGGTTCCCCTATCATCAGCCATTGTTTTCCCTATCATTGCTGGTGGTTATTCCCCATTAGTTGGCTCATTAATATTGACCCATAGCCATATAGATAAATCTCCACATCTACCTGCCACATCTCTGGGCGTCGTCTCCCTCACCAATCGCTGCTGCGAGGCGTGCGCGCACCGCCAAAGAGCGCGGCCGCGCAGAGCGCGTGGCAGAGATCCGCGGCGTGGCTCGTTGTCGAACGGCGTTTTCGCAGGGTGAAACGTGTGGTGAAGATGGGGCACTAGTGGTGAATTAATGATGGTTACAAGTTATAAGATGTTATAAGATGGTATAAGATGCTTATAAGATGGTTTATGAAACTAGTGGTACTTGCGAAATGATGCTTATAAGATGGTTTACCAAGAAACTACCAGTAGTACCCGGGCAAGCCGGGGGCGGAAGTTTCCCAAGGTCAACCACTATAAGATCAAAGAAAACGGTGGCCTATAATTCAGAGGCAAAAGTGCCTATAGTTTGTTGGAATGGTTCTTTCAAAAAATTGTGCTTCCTGTTGCGCGACAAAATTACCACACAAAACCACCAGCACAAAACCAGCAAAACAAGACCACCACACAAAGCCACGAACACAAACCCACCAACGCAAAACCACCAACGCAAAACCACCAGCGCAAAACCACCAACACAAAACCACCAACACAAAACCACCAACACAAAACCACCAACAAAGCCACCACACAAAACCACCAACACAAAACCATCAACGCAAAACCAGCAAAACAAGACCACCACACAAAGCCACCAACAGAAAACCACCAACACAAAACCACCACACAAAAACCAGCAAAACAAGACC
>VSDK01009486.1:152178-169349 GCA_009767595.1 Symbiodinium kawagutii
TTCAATCTGAGCACCTTGGAGATCCGCAACGTGTGCCTGCGCATAAGCCAGTTTTGGCTTTCAATCTGAGCACCTTGGAGATCCGTGACCTGTGCATAATCCAACTCTTGACCTTCAATCTGAGCACCTTGGAGATCCGTGACCTGTGCCTGTGCAAAATCCAGTTTTGGCCTTCAATCTGAGCACCTTGGAGATCCGTGACCTGCGCATAATCCAACTCTTGCCTAGAGAATCCAACCGTCTACTTTGGACATCGTTTCTCCAAAGTAAGGGTTTAGATCTACTTTGTTGAAAATGGTGCGTGTTGTTTTCTGCCTATGTTGTGAAAACAAAATTGACCAGGATTGATGCAAGGCCACCTTGCAACAGCACATGTGCTGCCAAAACCAAGCTCAAAGTTCGCGCTGCCTGCGCGTTGAGGATGGAAAATGTGGCCCGCAGTGTTGGTATGTAAACAATCTGCTCGCTGGTGCTCTTGCATCAGCACAAGCTAGCCAGCAACCCCGTGTTGGTTCAAGAGTGAACACGCGCGCTTGGTTTAAAAAGTGTTCGCGGAATACAATTTCAGGGTGGAAGTTTCCAATGGGCACCTAGCGTATAGTTTCTGCACACACAGCTGCAGGGCGGAAGTTTCCAATGGGTACCTAGCATATAGTTTCTATATGATAGCCATGTGTTTTAGGATGCAGGTTTGAGTAGCCCCATGTTTCATGGTGATGATGTTTTCCAGGGGCCCTTTACCAGCTCAATGATGTTGGATGCCTCCCGGCCTTCCATATGTTTTCACGGTTCTTTTTATCACGGGGGTATTCTTTTATTGGATTCTATTTATTGGGGCCGCACCAGGGTCATATATAATTTCAACACAATGGCTACTTTCGGGATGAACCATGACAATCTGACAATGGTGAACGTATGATTTTTTGGAATTGGAATTGATGTATGTTAGTTTGGTGACCCAGCATGGATTCATCAGGGTTTAAGAAGTTTGTATTTATTTGCTGGGTTTTGACTGGTTTGGTAAGATTGGTTGGGTCCAACCAGATGCATCGAACTACCGACGCTCCCAAAAGGTGAGTGTATCCAAATGGCACAGGCTTGTCCAGCTAGGCCTGTCAGCCTCTTTGCGGCCGCTGCGCGGCGCATTTTCCCAGGATGTTTGGGCACCGTGTGCTTTGATTTTTTTTAACGGCTACCTATGGCAAACCATAAGGAACATCGAGTAAAACCATATGATGCGAAATGACCAAGAAGGTTTCATCACCTTCGTTAAGCCTTTTCGACAAGGGGTAGATTAACATGTCACAGTTTGCCACCGAATTTCTGAAACGGATGGACCAATCAATCGACCACACAAAGCGCTTTCCAATCGCGTTTTCGCCACTGTTCTAGCAACTCAACTTTGGGCTACAGGTTGTGGCTCGCGGTGCAACTGTCAGCTGGATGGCTTGAACATTTTTTTACAGGGAATCATTCACCCAGCCAAATAGTATTGTGAACTTACTTTCAACCCTGTTCGCAGCTTCCAGTCTTAGCGGTGAAACTTATCGATATGCAGGGCAATCCTCAACACGTGCTGCAAAAAGTGGCTGCCCATCAGTGTTGGGATGGCAATTCCAACCATCAACATCAAACATATTTGATCCATGATGTGATAGATTTCAAAAAAGACCCAAAGAAATTTTCTCTTTAGGATTCATCGCTGCCCTGCCGCCCCGGCATCATGCTCGCGGTCGAACACCTCCGGCAGTGCTGATTGGCGAGTGCCCACTGCGGCTGCGGGTGGGGTGTCAGTCAGCTGATGAAGTGGTGTCGCATTAAGCTCACCCGTGCAGGGGTTCGTGTTTCAACGAATATGCATTTCTCAAGATAGGGGTGCCCCCAAATCAACCTTTATATCCCTTGCTCTGAAGAACCTAAATCCCTTTGGCTAAGCGAGCACCTGTGCGATGTGGACATGTATATCAATTCCAAAAAAATTGACTAGCTATAAGTACCATGCTTTAACAACGAAGGTGGGTTAACACGGTATCAAATGTGATGAGGATTCATGCGCAGACAAACCTGCCCGCTTCACTGAAGCCGATTTCTTGCTTTGGTGGTTGCGATCAGCCCTAAGAAGCTCCAGCTCTGATAGCCATGGATGTTGCGGAAGGCCAAGTGGTTCCGGCCCAGGAAGCCGACCAGCCTCGCCAAAACATCGAGGCTCTGAACTGGAGGTCTACACGACCTGGCCGCGTTGACTGGACGCAGGCTGAGGTGGATGCTTTGGTTTTTCAATAAGATAAGGTTTTGTTGCTGGTAATGGTGGGTGTGTGGTTTCTTTCATCCCAGTTTGGATTGGTTAGTTTTTCTGCGCTGAAATGGTTACCTCATTATGTTTGGTTCGTTCCAGCTTTGAGCATTCTTAACATAGGCTGGTGCAATCATATGCGTCACTAAAATTGTTCCACAGGACCAAAATCAAATTGATTGTTTTCCAAAGATGATTTGGTTTTAGCTAATATCAAGTTGCATTCATAATGGATTCTAGTGGCTGTATTCTATGTGTTTCTCTGCGTTGCTGGAAACCATTCTTAAGGAAGCGGTTGCCACATCCATCAAGAACAACTTGCCGCTTGACGTACGCACGTTGTTGGCTTCCCCAGGTTGGAAGGGTGGTCCTCTCCTGGTGCTTCATAGCCCCTTGGGTCGCCCCCCTGCTACGATGTTGGCCAAGAACTACCACTGGCTTCTCCCATTGGTCCAGCATTCGCCATCGAAGGCCAGCAATGACCAAACCATGTTCAAAATCATCTTTTAAGATGCAAGTTGAGGTTCGCGGGGGTTTCTCAAAATAGGGTTGTGCCCCAATCATCCAATGTTAGTCATTTTGAAGCAACAAGTCACCCGTTCTTGAGAACCACTCATGTTCCAGTTCTTGAGTTGAATCTTACCCTGCTAGATTCCGAGTGGGTATTTCCTTTGTGATGTGTTCCTCTACTTGGACGCCCTTTTCGACAAGCAGTTGCTAAAGCCCGATGCCACCAAGAATGAAACCAAGTGCAGTCTTGCTGGGGAAGAGGCTTGCAAAGCCAAACGATGTTTGCAATCCTTGCGCTTCTTGTGGCGAAATTCTAGGGACAATTCCCACAGCCCCTCGGTTCAGACCATGAAGGATTGTTTGCAGGATTCTCCCGTGCAGCAGCGCAACAAGGAAGAAGGCCCCCGCCCTGCTGGCCAAGGCTCGGACGACGATGCCGATGAATCCGAGGCTGGTGACAATGACGACCTCGATGAAGAACCTGACGAGGTGGCCATTGAGGTTCGTGGGGAAGCGGGGCCTGACCTTGATGGTGAGCCATTGAGTGATGGTGCGGGTGATACTGCTCAGGAAGGACGCGTGGTCCAGGAAGCTGTCCGAGTTGAGGATGGTCATGTTGTGCAGGTGGTTGGAAGCGGTGATGAGTCATTAGCTGAGACTGAGAGATTAGGTGCCAGCCCTCCACGCAGTGATGATGATGATGAGTCTTCTGATCCCAGTCCCGAAGTTGACACGAGAGATAGCCAGGTGGGAACAAGCTGGCTGTCCGGATTCTACCAGAAGTACGGTGCTTTTGGAAAGACTGAGAACTCCAGGTTTGACTACATCCCGCCATGTGTCAAGGAAGGGGACAGGAAAGGCATGTTGGACTACATCTTGAAAACCCTGACCGATGGCAATGACATCGGTGAGTAGCTTCGAATGGCAAACTGGTTCATAAGCTTTCCCCAATAACAACTTAGCCTTTGGGATTTGTATGTGAGTTTTTTCTTCCAAATTCCAAAGGTATGAATTTCCAATACCCCTCAACACCATCAATTCCGATCCGTGTCCACACCAACCGTAAGGCACCCCTTGATTGACGGCTACATGGAGCACTGCGATTTTGCCCTGTCGGCATTTGGCAAGTACGTCTTTGGCACATTGTCAACCAAGAACCATTTCAACGAGTGGGTTGCGGATCAAAAGGCTTTCGAGGACAGCTTAGTGTCCTTGTTGGTTTCATGCCCCCGCATGTTAAAAGGCCTGAAGTATCACAAGTGTAAAGACCCTGCTCATGGCAATACATGGCAGAAGATGATGCATGGCCATCCATCAACATGTTTTTCAAAACAATTTTATCGAGCCAATCCAGGAGCAAGACCGCGCGCGGCCTGAGCCATCTTCGAGCGCAAAGGCCCGGTCTGGCCTTGGGCATGTTGTGAGGGCAACAAAATGCACATACATACACAGATCATTTCATAGTTCCCATGCCACATTGCCGATGCTGTCTAGCGAACTTTGCGCACATGCTGTGGAACCCTTTGAGGCTGGAATTGGAATAGGGTTGGGTCATCAAAAGAAATTCAGCGCAGCCCAACCCCAACACCAATAGTTGATACAAGTTCAGTGTCGGATCTCTCACTCCTACATGCGCCACCCGCTCCATTCTTGAGCTTGCCAGGCTGCCCCAACCAACAATGGGTTCGAAGAAGCCATGGGCCTGATGCAGATGGGGGTTCCGGAGGATGGGGAAGGTGGGTGCTCCACTATTACACCAGCCCCGAAAAAACCTCGACTTTCGGAGCAGATCGTGGAAGGGTTGGCAATCTCACCGCCTCCTGTTGTGGAGCGGCAGTCTGCCCCTTGTTCTGTTTTATGTTCAATCAAGTTTCGGGGTTGGCTGCACTGTTTGTTTGTTATTGTTTTTCTGGGGTGATTTTTCATATCAACATGGTAGAGAAGCCAACATCCTGAGGCTAAAAGCATGGCAAAACTCAAGAAAGAGCATGCTGCGAAGGAAGCGGATCAGGAACCCAATGCTCCCCGTAGTCCAAGTGTTGATGGTGCAGAGCCAGAGCCAGAGCGGGCTTCCACTTTCAAAGGGTACAACGTGGAGGACTTGCCCCGGGCTGCCCGACCCCTCATTGGTGCAATGTACAAGGGGCAGCACTCATACACAATCTACGTTGGTGAAGCAGTGACTTGGTTTTCCCGTTTAAGAAAGGTGTTACATAAGCTTGGGGTGTTGGGGCCTCAGCAGCCCATGGTCCAACTAAGCATTGGGGTTTGAGGCGATCGAGATCTTGCTGAAGAACAAGGCCTATGTGATCAAGAGATGCCACCCGGACTGTGAGAATCCAATCTCTGGGCAGATTACCTGGAGCCGATTTGGCGGCCCTGCCAGTGCATGGCTAGAAGCCTTGCAGCGCTCTGGGGTGCTTTCTGATGACCTGTCGACAGCCAGTACGTAGCAGCTTAGATTTTGTGCAAGGGATGTGCGTAGGATTTGAGGTGGCGTGTGGTTCTGTAGTAGCCATGTCTAGCGGTTTGATTCCGTATGCAAATTTGTTTCTGTGTCCACTTGCTTGTGGTGATGCCTCCATGTGAGCACGTTCCTTATGGATACGTCCAAGAGGGTAACCTTTGTTGTGATGGGATGTGCGTAGGCTTGCTAAAGGATGTTGCGCTTTGCGGTTTTGGTTGGCTGACATGTAAAAGGTGGTTTTGTGTTAACAATCTTGCAGCAGTCCTGGCAACGCAGCACGTTCCTCCTGATCTATCGTAGGAAACCCCAGCGCTTTTGAGTGGGGTCATCACTGTGGCCAATGGGGCCATCTAGTGGCTGACGACGTTGGGCATCGCCTGGGGAAAATAAGATAGAGTGTGCACTCTTCTCTGAACCCCATTGTTGTATTCCCCCTCATGTCTTTTCTCTGAACCCTGCCCGGCTCTCCAGGTACTCCGAGACTCTTCTGGCCTGCTTCATCGGAGGACCCACGGGCATCTCGCAGCGGGCCTGCCGGGGACACTGGCTGCGCAGCTCCAAAGCTCAGACCAACTAAACCATTGAAAACAAAAGATTCACACGTTTATAAGAATATTTTAGCAAGCATGGCATGGTACACAAGTATGTGCGCATGTATGCACCTTAGTGTGATTCTTCTGAACCCTCTTATAGCACACTGGCTGACAATTCAACATAGGGGTGCCCCAAAAATAGTTGGTATACTTCTACGAATTTAATGTGGGATGATGTAAGGGGCCTGTGCCATGGTGACCACAACCTCACCCCCTTGTCTCACGGAATATACCACTTGGGATACCAAAGTCCTCAGCATGGATCTGAACACGAGGCTTCACAACAACTGGGAAGTTTTTCTTGGAAACTTTGGATCCAAAATCCCTCGGGTTGGCCATACGCTGTTTAATTACCTGGCATGTATATTAACAGCACAAGAGATACTGACGTTTCATACTCCCATGACATGTCATCCCAGCTGCAGTGGCGAGTCTGGCTCCAAACGCTACCAGCTTTGTGAACGTTTGCCTATTTTGGGTGATGACGAAGTCGGGTGGTTCACGCACCCGTCGCGATGCCAAAGCTAGCATGAAGAAGGGCAAGGATCAGCTGGCGTTTCCAAGACCGCCTGTGAACCCCACCGATTGTCGACAGAAGCGTTTGTCCAAGATCCTAGCTGGATTGAACTTTCTCAAAGCTCCAGTAGTGTCCAGCCCGCTTTTGAACAATTTTTTTCATTCCCAAAACACTATATAATTGGTAAGGTTGCGCCAAGATAGGGGACCCCATGTTGTGACATTCTAGCTTGACTTCCTCCCTGCCATTGCGCCGAATCAGGTGATTTGCACATTGATTTCCTTGCTCTTCAGCATCCCTGGACTACAGTGGGGGCAGCCAAATGACCATGTGGAATTGTTCTGTGGTCAGGCTGAGGTGACCATTGCAGAACTCCAGGCCTAAACGTCAAAAGATTCTGATTACCGGTGAGTCCCATCAAACTTGTTCATAAAGGATCCTGGGAATTATCTTCAACAAATCAAAATATGAGAGATCTAGATGTACATTTGTTGGTATTGTCAAGGACGAACCATGTTCTGATATGTCAATAAATCAACTTCTTACCAGTCCCCTCATCACAGGCCGGTCGACGGGCGGTTGGTATTGACCGGGACCTCGGTGGAGAAGCCATGGACCTGAGCACCGACCTGGGATTCGCAAACGCGCTGTTCGCAGTTGCGAACATGCGTGAGGGGTCAGCAGCAGTGATGGCGCCAGTGTGTGGCTCATGGGTGTTCATGCGCCTCGCCGAAGTTTAGCAAATGAAGTTGTTGTTTCAACAAATGATCCCAACATGGTTTCTTGAACGCATGACCCTCTACCCTGGTTGAGGTGGGTTGCATATCCATCAAGGTTCATACATATGTTGACACCTAATGAGTAATAAAGACATACACACACACATATCTAATTTGATATATGTTTAGATAGACGCAACTAAATGAATGTATGTACACAGATACCAGAAGCAAACAAATGAACAATTACGAAAACACACACACACATATATATATACACATACATGTGTCAATATAAATAAAAAATATATATATATATGCATGTATTTGTTTATCTATTTATTTGTTTATCTATTTATTCAATGATGTTGGTTGATATATATATACATATATATATATATATTCAATTATGTTGGTTGATATATATATATATATATGTGTGTGTGTAGTTAAAAATAAAAAATGTATATATATATATATGTGTAAATATTTAAATATAGATTATCGATATTTAGATATGTATGTATTACCCTACCCTGAATATGAGCCAATACCTGTCAACCGCTGCCTCCACGCTAAGGAGCAGAGGCTCCACTGGCCGCACAAAAGCGCGACCTATGGGAAATCCTAAATGCCTTTCAACCGCTATGGGCAATTTGCTCACAGCACGCACACTAGTCCTGTTACTGGTGTGCGCCGCGCAGGGTGTGTGGGTGCTACTGGAACAGCCCCAGTCAAGCCTGATGGAGTACCACGACCTATTTCAAAGGACGCTTAGGATCCTACCCCTACGGCGAATGGCAATTCGCATGTGCGATTATGGTGCAGCCACGGTAAAACCCACTTTCCTTTATTCAAGTGACTTGATGGAAACATATGAAGCCATTTGCTGTGGTTTGTTGCCAAAAGCCAAAATCAATGGTTATGTCGAATTGGTTTGGTATGGTGTGTAACGGAAAGTTTGTCAAGAATAGCTAGGATTCGAATTTTCCAATGATGAACCTTTGTATCTCCATTTTCTCAAGAGGTTTTGGAAATGCTAGCCATTTTATTCTAAGGCCATCAATGCATCGACTCCTTGCTTGACCACCGAACGCCGCCCCGCCTTCTCTACCGCGAGATGGTGCGGCGTTACCAAAGCGGGTCTGGCGAGATGAAGATTTGCGGGGGCAAGGATTTAAAGGAATCTCAGGCTTATCCCCGTGGGTGTCTGGGTAACAAAAGTACATGTTGTTTCCTTTCCAAGATGTTCAACAAAGAATTATGGGGTGTATGGACGTAATGCCCTATGGAAATTTGTTTTGCGGGATTTCATGTCAAAGGCTTTGAAAATCATCCAGTATGCAACTGTAGTTGGGGTCATCAAGGGTTTCATCAGATCACCAAAAAGATCATACATTGGATCTTGTTTGAAGGGATGTAAAGCCAGGGTGGTATCAATCTAAATCTACTTGGATGACCTGATATCATGTTCTCTCCTTGGCCCATTCCCTTCACACCGCAATTCCAAGGTTTGGAAGAGGGCTGGCAAAATGCAGAACGCAACATCAAGCGGAGAATCGCAGGGTAGCCAGGGAGTTTCTTCGAGCGGCCAAGAAATCTGATAGACGTGCCGATGCCAGGCCAACTGTAAACAAGCATTGGACCAAGGGGGCCAAGCTAGGAAGTGTCATTCAATTCTTATCCCATTAGCCTGCAAGATGGTATGTCCCAAATTAAATTAGCCATCGGAAGATTTCAATTGCCAAAGTTTGGTGTCCAAAACCTTTTACCCAGCATCGAACGTAGAATGCTTTGTCTTGAGAATCAGAATGGTAACGGGGCAAAATCCATGCTTGCAGACAGCATACCAGCACGCCAACATAAAGGTGTGCAGGTCAGTCTTTTGATGCTCGCCGCATCCAGAAGATGTGGCTAATTTCGTGCAACCATGCATTTAGTCAGCTTCGACAAGTCTCCGGGGTGCAAATGGAAAAAGGGGTAGGATTCAAAGCAGGTCCAAGACACAGTTGAAAGATGTAGGTTATCGGGAAAAGATATGGGGATAATATCTTGCTTATGCTGGTTGCTTGTTTTGGTCATTAGATGATTTGCCTAGCTTCAACAGGTATTTGAAACCGCTATTCACCAACCACTATGTAACCATCAGCCAGCAATTGAGGCACTATCAGCCCATCAGTGGAAGCCCATTCTAATTACAGCCACAAATGGTTTACCAATGATGGTCAAGTGGTTGCAGTAAGTGTTGTCACTGAATATCAGTACCCTGTGATCATCCCTTCTCACTAGCTCTCTTTGCTTTCAAAGCGCGCTGCCCTCCCGAAGGATCTAAGATGCCACGCCTCTTCTTGAAGAGACGACTTGAAGCCGTAGGTGCATCCTGCATGTTTCCAATGCATGCTGCGCAGCCCCATGCCAAGATCTGTGGGCTGGGTTGGAAATGGTGCGTGTTGAAACAGGTTGGGAGATTAGGGGATGGTCGGGGTTCGAACTGATCCAATTCTGAAATTTTCTGTTCCAAAACATCCAAAAACTGTCAAAAAATAATGGTGCGTCTTGGTGCGAATTTGATGCGAAAAACTGCGAAACAGTGCGTGTTGTAGGAAGGTCAACAAAATCTTGAAAATCATCTTGTGTATGTGAACGATTCTACTCAGGAATTCCTCTCGGCTGTCCGCATGATAGTGCGTCTTGCAGCTGTGGTCTCGATTGGTCCCCCAAAAGCACTGCTTGATCTCATGGTTCTGGCTCAAATGTTGCTCAAACTTAGGGGTCTTCGCAAGGTCACCTGACTTCAGGGGTTGATCACCATGACCGGTGCTGCGCCTTCCAAGCGCGTTCGTGGAAAGAAGCCCGATGAAAACGAAGAACCGCCTCCGAAGCATGCGAAGGTTGAAGGGAAAGATGCAAAGAAAAAGAAGAAGCAGGATCAGAAGAACTCTGAGAAGGGTCATGGAAAGGAGGTTGGGAAGTCAAGGAAAGAAAGAACACCGAGTGTGTCAGGATCAAGCAAACTCAATGAGAAGCTACGCAAAGAAGCTGAGGAGGCTGTGCGCGCTGAAGCAAAGGCTATAAAGGCAAGACGTAAGGCGATTGAGAAGGCAAAGGCTGAAGAGAAGCAGAAGGCTAAAGAAAAGGAGAAGGCTAAAGAGAAGGTGAAGGCTAAGGAGAGCGCCAAAGCAGAGAAGAAAGAAAAGCAGGAAAAGAATGAAGGTAAGGGAAAGGCAGAGAAGGATTCCAAAAGCCAAAAGACGAGAGATGACGAGAAGATGGGCAACAAGAGGGAGAGTGCCATGAAGAAACCGGCCACAGGAGAGGAGAAGGAGAAGGAGAAGAAAGGACAGGATAGAGGCCGCAGCGAAACAAAGAAAGATGTCAATGCTTCCAAGACCAAGGAGCCGCCCATTGTGTATGTCCCTGTGATCAAAGACAAATTGACCGGCAAAGTTTTCAAGACACCAGAGAACAAACGAACCAGAGGGGGATCAGCCAACAGCGATGCAGCCAAAAGCAATTCCACCACCACCGCCTCTGCAAAGAAGAAGGTCGCCAAGTTGCAGGAACCACTGACTGAATCCGAAGAGAATGACAAAGACGAGGAGGAGGAGGAAGAGGAAGAAGAAGAGGACGAGGAGGTTGCAGCTGATGCAAAGTCAGAAGGTAATGATTCAGAGGAGGACGGGTCAGAGGCGGAAGGTGAAGGTGCTGAGGAAGGAAAGGAGAAGGAAGGAGAAGGTGGCGAGACTGGTGATGAGAATGAAGAAGAGGCATCAGGAGAAGACGGCGAGGCATCAGGAGAGAGCTCACAAGAAGAGGAGGGAAGTCAGGAGGAGGAAGAGACCTCTGAAAGTGAAGCTGAAGCGGAGAGCGAGAAGAAGGATGAGGCAGCAAATCCGGAGCAGCATGCACTGGTGCCGGTCACGGAAGAGACTGCAATGGTTGGCACATCATTGGTTCGGAACAGCAACCTAGATTATCTAGCAATACTTTCGTTTTTAATGACCCCTCTCTTTTTGGAACATGTTTGATTTATGGGATGGTGTGTTTTTGGGCGCGATGAATCAACCCAGGTATGACAAACAAAAAGGACTGGGACAGCTTCACTCGAAGTAAGAACCGCTTCCGCGTTCATGATTACTATGAATCAAATCGACTCGACCTATTTAACATGTGGCTGGATTGCGACAAGTCATGGGACAAAGTGGAGCTTGAAGTCCAACGCATTCACTCTCAATCTACGGATGCAAAACGTGGGTGGGTAGCAATCCAGGGAAAAGACATCAAAAAGACCCATGATCCAGAAAAGGCTACTGCCTTGATAGCTAGCCGCAAGGCTAGTGGTTTATGGTACGCTTCTGAAGACTTTGAGAATGACGACGACGACCCTTTGTATGGTTAGTATGTCTTGTTTACCCAAAAATGTGGTTTAAACGTTTTGGGGGTGTGAACTTTCACCATGTTGGCATTGCCGCTCACTACTGTAAGGAAGCTTGGTTCTACATGCCGCAAGCGCAGAAAATCACCCAGCGAGATAAAGTAGAAGAGCAAACTAAACTCAAAGCCAAAACCTCAGTGGATCCAGACTTGCAGCAAATCCTCTGTGGTGAAGAGGGGTTCATGCGCCCTGGAGCATTGCCCGGTGTGTCTACTTCTTCGGCTGCTGGTACCAAACAGTTGTTGGACAAACTGACCCAGGCTACATGGTTCAAAACTGTTTGCGTGGGTTTGTTTTGCTAATGGGTTCAAAGTTCTTGTTGACACCAATCTGCTTTCCATCACCTGCTTTCCACCCTCGACCAGGTGCCTTGCGCAAAGAAGAAGACAGTGAAGCCGCCAAAGCAGGGCTCAGAAGCGGTTGAGCCTTTGACCCTGGCAGACAAGGTGAAAGAGCAGCTGGAAGAGATGCTGAAAAAGTCTGGTTTGGCCCGCACATCAGCTATCCCACTCGGTGGGCTGGACTATGCTGAGAACTTGGGAAATGCCATCAAAAAGCATACTGATGATGTTGAGAAGCTCTACACCTCTGCGACAGCTACCATCAAAGGGTCACCGACCGACAAAGAGATGAAGAAGTTACTGAAGAACATTGAGGAGAAGTCGCAAGCGACTGCAAAACTTCAGGCCCCTTCCGTTGTTGAGTTTCAGACTCTTAAAGTGTAGCTCTGTTGTAACCCACATGCTGCAATCAAAGGAAAGTTGGAGTAGATAGTGACAACAATTCAAAATGCGCCGCAACCACAAGAATTCTCAACATGCCGCGACATTCCTTCTATGAGAGCATGTTGGATGAATGAATTCTATGTAGGTTTGGGTGCCGTCGATTCATCCAACTACCACCCACAAAAATTCAAACAATCCTCCTATCATGGAGCTAGAATATTCAACCGCCCTTCAGCAACAAGAGCTGTCTCATCTCGGCGCCTATCCCGCTGCTGGCAGGCAGCTGCAAATGCTTTCCTGACCAACGGCAACAAAAAGAAGAAGGCCAAGGGCAAGAAAGCAAAGGCTGAGGGGAAGTGATCCTACCTTGAGTCAGCGATCGACTTTTGGGGACGGACAAGTGCCAACCATTTGTCCGTATTGCATTGGCCAGTGTCCGCAAGCAGCAAGATTGTGTTCCATAGAGCGGGTCGAAGCTGAGTCGGTAACATATATGTTGTATGGATTGATTCAACTTGTGTACATTGTTTGCAATGTTTCTTTTCTGGGGATTGGACTCCGAAGGCCCTTCGGAATTTCAATTGCGCTGCCTTTTGGCGGAAGGTGCTTTTACATAAGCGCCAATGCCAGATTAGATTGGATTCCTATCATGTTGGCAGGATCCACTTCAACCTAGACATTTCCGAGCGCAGAAGATCAAGATGTGAACATCACTGACAGTCCCTAGGATGCCCAGCCTAGTCAAAACACAAGAGGGAACTTGGGGATGGTATTGCTCGCCTAAAAGATATGGAAAATTTGTCATCAGCTAATGGTGCCAACCCCAAATATATATATATATATATTGCTTTCCTTAGCGAATTGGTTTTGACTAGGCTGGCTGGACACACCATTCCTTCAAAGCGCTACCTTGCCTCCATGCCAGGCCCTTCTTTGTCGTTGAGGACAACGGCTGGGCACGGAGAGGGCGAAGATTTGGGTCACCCATTGGAGTGTGAACGCAATTGAAAAAGGTTTCGAAAGTATGATATGTGTTCATAGGCATTTTTGTTTTTGATCTTTGGTAGGCATCCCTCCAATGAACCTTCCAGTTATCCCGCCCTTTGATCTTTGGCAGGCATCCCTCCAATGAACCTTCCAGTTATCCCCCCCTTTGATCTTTGGTAGGCATCCTTCCAATGAACCTTCCAGTTCTCAGCTCTTGCGAAAGATAGTGCCACATCTATGTATGCACATGTTTGATGCAACATATCTTCAGCCCGGCGAGGAAACGACAGAGGCTGGAAAATTGTCCGACTTCGAAAACCTGTGAACAGCTGCTTCACATGATTGGGCGTGGGCGCCTTTCGATATCTGGGGCTGTGAGTTTGACCAATTGCATGGTTGAGGATGGATTAATCCATGCTGCAGTTCAATCCTTCGCGAGTCTAGGCTGCAACGGCGATTACCCTGCAAACTCAGAACGTGACATGCACCGTTGGCTATCAAACCTCTTCTCCTTTAAGCTCACTCCCTATACAATATGGATGCAGCTGCAGGTTCTGGGGCAGGGGAAATGACATTTGAATCACATTTGATTTAAAACCTGTTACCAACATGCAATAATGGTTACCAAAGTTTCCTAGCATTTGTTCTGCATGTTAGTGTCAACTAGGTGGCCAAGCTTGGCCATTCCCATTCAGGTCGATGGATTCACCCCGAAATGGTGTCCGGTGAGATGCTTGTTGCCGCACGAGATCATGCACTCTTTGTCTGAACACCCTTTTGTGTTCCAGTCATTGATGGCGGGTTCTATGGAGCCTAGTTCTATCGAAGCTTTCTGGCGCCATTGCCAATCCTTGGAGCCCTGGTCAAAACATCCCATCTTTCAGGATAGCAGCATTCCATTGAACAAGACATTGCCATTGACGATACATGGAGATGGTGCTCAATTTTATCGAGAAGATGAGATGTTCGTTTATAGCATCTCTTCGCTGTTTGCGCCTTCTGGGGTGATCCAAGACGTTTTGCTCTACAAATTTCCATTCATGATCATACCTGAAAGGTATATGAGGAAAGAAAACGTTCCTCAGCAGCCTTACTTTGCGGTAATCCTTTTCCTCCTAATGTGAAACCATACATGAACACCAATTCAGTAGGGGATCGATGTGTGGTGTGGTTTCATATTTCAGGGGAAAGGTTTTGCAGGTTGGTGTGATTTCTTTTCACCAAGTATGTAAACAAATGACTTATATACAAATATAAATTTAAATTTCATAGAATATACATATTGAAGAAAAAGAAGTATACATATAAATATATATATATATATAGACAAATATACATGCGCATTCCTATATGTATATGTATATCTTGGTGAACATACATATCTTGTTTTTTTTTCCATATCTCTGTGTGTATGTCTACGAATACACGGTATGCCCGTGCATCTGTCCAAGGTGGCCACTGCCGTCAACCAAACGGCCGCAGAGCTTGCCTCGTGGTCAATCCAATGCGCCATGAACGGCACTGGGCCTGAAGTGGGTTTTCGCGGGGAGGAACTCACTGGCTACCGAGCTGAGCTGAAGGGGAAACCCCTTTCTATGGGATGGAGGATGCTTTGCTGAACAAAAGTTTAGGGACATTACCAATTCTCAAATTCCTAAATTCTTCCGAATCTCCCATCCAAAGTAGGGCCAACCTTTGGGTTTTTTGTGTTGGAACTCCAGGGCCCCAAAATGATTCATTGGGTTTACGCAAGCGCCGTATGTGGTTCAACTGGTTGTAAACAATTTGGGTTCATTCATATATATAAGATGTTTGTTCGAATCCAGCCATCTTGGTTGAACCAAGGGCCTGCTATTTTGGCATGAAGGGCGACCTCAAAGCCCGTAAATGGATGAACTCCTTCGGACGCAGCTACAACTCAAAGCTGCTACTCGTTTGAATCAGCAAGGCAACAAATTTTCATTTGATTTGTTTGTAGTTATGCCAGTTGGCATGTATATCAGCATTGAATATTGTAATTTGGAATTTGCACACCATTCACAACCATGCGATTACCGGGGCCGTTCAAACCCATCAGGATATGCGACCAGTGCCTGGCCCAGAATGGGTCCAACATCGATCCTGCCATGAACTACAAAAACATGGGCCCCAGCAGCGCTTGGAGCCTGACTTCCATTGACCATGCCATGTATATGGCAATGCCTGGCCGGTTGAGTGCGTGGAGGATCATGCCTGGGTGGAATTTGCAAACAGTGAGCTATGATTGGATGCACCTAGTTTATTTAGGCTGTGCAAGGGACCTCGTAGCGTCATCCTTCAAAGTATTCATCATGCGGGATGTGTATTCTCACCTTCCAGTGACCGACATGGATGCAATTCTTGCATACATACAAGAGGAAATGGTTCACGAATGCTCATTGTGTGGGTCTCTTGGTTTGCTATGGTTCGATTTGCATCGGTTTTTTATCATTGAGATATTTCAACTTGCAACCAAAAGCTTCCCCCCTAACTATATACTTTTTGTTTTTGGGGTTTCACGCACTCCACGCGGTGATGATTTCAATGCGGGCCCAGGTTGTATTTGCCCCGAAAGCCAACGCTGACAGAAGCAAGCTTGGGCGACAAGGATTATAGTGAACTTTCTGGCAAGTTCAAAGCTGCCCATGTCCAGATCATGGTGTACTGGGTGACGCGAAAATCCCAACAAGTGGCAGATGCAGCCCCAAACGAAACATGGATGATTTGTTTAGTCAGTTGACTGGTTCGGAGGTTGCTTGGTTGGTTAGTTGGTAGTTTGGTTTGCTTGGTTGTTTTGTTGTTTGGTTGGCTGCCTGGCTGGCTGTTTGGTTAAATTTGTGGTGGTTGGTAGTTGCTTTGCTGCTTCTGGTCAGCTAAGTAACGCGGTGATTGCAGCAACCTAAGGACATTGTGCTCAATGTTCTGGCAGCCTGCTGCTATGGTCTGCAAGCCTGCATCTCCTTGTTGAGTGGGGCTGGGGTTCTTGTGGACCCTGAAATCGCTTCCAGAGCATCTGACTTTCTGATGCAGTTCCTCAAAACATACCAGTGGTTGGCTGCATACTATGTGAATCAGCGAAAGATGTTGTTTCGCATGCGGCCGAAATTACACTACATGCATCATGTCGCAGAACAGTTGAAACGGTGGAGATTGAACATCCTGGGAATTTTTTCAACAACTCATGATGAGGCATTCCTCGGGAAAATCAAAGCAGTAGCAACCGGATGCCATGGTAAAACCATGACGGCTAGGGTTTTCCAGCGCTACCTCTTGTGTTTGGCGCTGCTGGTGCGCAGGCAAAGCCAGCTGGAGAATTTCCATGGCTGACTTGTCTTTTACTTTGGGAACGTAGCTGGTTGGAATATGTTCATCCTTTTGGGGGCCATGATCACCATATGAAAACTGCAGAGTATGACGGACATCCCAATAAGTTGATTGTTCAATGGCTTAACCAACCAATATTGTTTGAGGCTACCGTCTGGACCGTGAACAATATTCCGATTGGCAACTGTGTTGCAGGGGTTGTGCAACCCAGCGACCCAGCCCGCTGGCACCTGGGGACAATGGCCACAAAAGGCATGCCGTCGAAAAGGCGCAGAGTGTGTTCGATGTGGGGTGCTCCCCCGCAAGCATGTAATGTGCATGTATGATATTGAATGTGGTATGTTTTATGATCATCTATGCGTTTATTCTAGATTACTATTCCTAAGGCTCAAGTTCGAACGAAGTTAAGTTTGCTGGCTTTCATCTGCGAGAATGTTATATGGTTTACCATTACGCATGTTATGTATGCATGGTGCATATGCATAATCTTTTACTATCACTACTATTTAAGGCTCGAGCAGGCTGGCTTTCGTCCCCTCCCCCTATGGCACGGATGTGCGAAACAAGCACGGCCGAACGGCAT
>VSDK01009486.1:178326-223971 GCA_009767595.1 Symbiodinium kawagutii
AATGAATTATTAAAATTCACATGGCACCAAGATACTCTGAAACCAGTTTGAAACATCCCTGAACCCACAAAACGCTCAAAATTGCCATGAAGTTTTTCTATTAACAAAGTTGTCAAAAGGCTTGGGGTGTGGCAGCAAGAAATTAGTTTATTAACTCTTTAATGAATTAGTTAAGTGGTTAATTAATCAGTCTGAGATGAATGACGTTTTTTTTTTGATGGTAAACTTGCCACATCTTCGGGTGGACATTTCGATGCAAAATCTTTGAATGCTTCGAGCCGCGGAAGCTTCGCGGAAGCATTTCTTTTGCGGAAGCTTTGCAGAAGGGACATATGATGGACATATGGTTGTCCCAAACCTGCCCAAAATGACCACCGTTAGAATCTCGAAACAGCCTCGCGGAAGCAACGTTCCTCAAAAAACCAAAAAAAGTGATAAAACCATTGCGTGGAAGCTCGCGGAAGCTGGTTGTAACAAAATGGTCTCGCGGAAGCAACAGTCTGCACAGCGGAAGCTGCGCGGAAGCTTTCGCGGAAGACAGGGAAACGTCCAATTGAATGAAAAAGGAATAAAAAACAACATTCAGATGAAAAAAATTAATAAATTAATTTATCGGCTTCAGACAGGTGTTTCAAACACACTTGAAACAGCAAAAAATTCAAACCCCAAAAAAATTAGTATTATTTAGGGGTGTTTAGTTGCATGATCACGGAACCGAAGATTAAAAGTAAATTACGAATTCATTAACGAAGATTAAAAAAATCAAAAAAATCAATGATTTTTGAAATTTTTTAATATTATTTTGTAGGGTTTTATTAATCCGGGGCTCAGATTAATGATGGTTGATGATTAGCGGTCATTGACACTTATTAACCGTTGTTCACAGTCATTTGTGGACAGCCTTTCTAGCAGAATCTTGAGGTGCCAGGATTTGGACTGTTTGAGTTGTGGCAAGTCCAAGTCAGGGACGTAGAAACGATCATGGAGTTGCCTTAGATTCTCCCGAATCATTTCAGCGTGTTCGAGGTTAGATCATAAACATGGTGATTTAGATGAATCTCAGTTTATTGAGATCAGAAGCATAGGAATCTCATGATCATGGTTCATTTAGATCGGGGGGGTTTTCCTTGATCATTGGTGGTTTACTCATTGCATTTGCATCATAGGCAGTGCCAAGCTTGTTATCCCAACTGGGGTGGGCATTCTGAAATGAACCGCCAAGGTGGACGATTTCCTGAACAGGTCATTGATTGGTTGGGGACGGCCTCAATTGTGGATAAGCCCACTCACTGACTCATTTGTGTTGCATTGTTTGTTTCGCCCAAATATTCTCTGCCACCGTTTGCAGTCCCAAGATTGATGTAGCATGCAGCCGTATGATGATCAATGAAAATCCTAAGAGTGTTTTTCCATCATCTATGTTGCGTATTAGCCCCAATCCTAGATTTACTACCCTTGGTGAAACTAATCTGGATGTGAAGGGTTTACCTACCAAAAGCATAAACAACTATGATTTTTATCTCCCATGTCAGTTTACCAGTGGGTAATTGATGATCATTCGTCATAGTCCTAAGTGAGAATCATAGTGGGGTTAGAAACAGCAATGAAATTCCCAAGCTGGTTTATTAATGCCAATCCTATATTTACTACCCATGGTTTACCTAAGATAGATGCGGAGAACGGCCCTTTCCAATTAATATGTGCTGGTTCTCCACATCAAATTGTTGGTTTACCAGCTGGTCATTGGTGTCTGGGAACCTGGTTGCGTGGAACATCCACCACCCTGGTTGCGTGTATCCCCAAAGTGCCGAAACTGGCCATCCAGAGCGTAGATGATCTATTGAAAATGCCGATTTGAAACTTGCTGGAGATCGCTTCCCAGAGCAGTTGGTTTATGGTTGGTGGATGGTTGGTTTATGGTTGGAGGATCACCAACTCTTCTCCAACCATAAACCTACCATGAATCAACCATAAACCAAGCATAAATCAACCAGAAACCAACCATTCACCAACCATCCACCAACCATTCACCAACTGTTTGTTGTCTACCCTGCATCCTCCACACTAAGGCGGGCTACCCGGCCAGAGGTTTGCCATCTCCGGCGGCTGCCAGGCGCGGTTTGTGATCACTTGATCAGGGTCGGTCACTAGGTCAGCCACATGGGTACCGTTTGGTACTGGGGAGGTTGTGTGGTTATATGGTACTAGTACTAAGGTTGTATGGTTCTATTTGTTATATGGTAGGTTACATAGGTACTGCACGAAGTACTACAGTTATATGATGGTACTTGGTCACTGGTCACTAGTCATGAATTAGTCGTTTGATGTCGTTTGGTACTAGTTAGTTGGGAACAAGGTATGCCATATGGTTGATTCCCAAAATAGAGAACCCCCCCGATTGATACTTAGTTCACTTAGTTGATCATATTTATGTTCCTTAACATTGGGAAGCCCCAAACATGGATGTTTTTTATTGGATGATTTGGGGGGTCCCCTATTTTGAGAAACACCTACATGGTACTAGGTAGGTTATATGGTTGATTCTTACCAAAGATTTGTTGGTCAAGCATAGCATAGTTGGTTTATCAATGTTAACATACTAACTTGGTTCCTTCATCAGAGCCGGACCTACTTCTGCAATACGAACCATGGGATCAGTTGGATTCGGTACAATTTCTGGTTTCCGTGGCTTCAAACATCTGTAATTTCCCCGAGTATCAACAAATGGTTGGTTGGTTGGTTGGTTGGTTGGTTGACTTGCGCATATTTTTCATAGGGGTGGCTCAACCACCAACCAGATGCGCATTCCAATCTACCAGTATCTAGACCAGCTATTGGTGACAACACTAGGGCACACTTGGCCACAACATTTCCGAACAGAAATGACCAATAGCCCAGGAATGGATTTCACTGGCCATGGGATGCTGGTGACTTTCGAGGTAAGCATCGCATCTACTAGAGAGTAACCTATGATTACCATCGATGATTAAACATCGTTCTATCGGGAGTTTCTCAAAATAGCGGACCCCCCAAAAATGGTTGGTTTACTTCTAAAACTGTTACTACAAAGGATGATATGGAGGGTACCTCTATTTTGAGAAACCACCAATTAGAAAAACCATGCCAATTTGATAGTGTCCCCCTAACATTCCCCAGAGTAACCATACCAATGGTAAGAGTCCACCATGATGATTTTTATTTGAGAAAACATCTTTCAGTTGGATGCTAGGACCATGAAACACACCCTCCAAAGCTCCATTGGTCAATGAGGTTTAATCATTTCCATATTCTCTGGTTGATTGAACCACCTGGTTGCAACCTCTTCAAGGGGCATATCCATAATAGACAGCCGCCAACCAGCACTGGTGGAGCCCTACAATGGATGAAGATACCGTGGACGCCAGGGAGATGGCACCAGAGGATCTGAAAGCAGAACTTCAACAAGCTAAGGCGCCAGGGGCGGTTGTGGTACCGCAAGAAGTACTGCGAGAAGAATTAGGAGAATTCATACTGCAGTATAATGATTATAATATTTATAAAAAGTATTCTTCTATTATATATTACAGTAAAATACTATATTAAAGTATATAGGGTATATCAGGGTTCTTATACTATATCATAGTATGATACTTATATCATACCTGTATAGGTATATGAGAAGTATATGAGAAGTACTTGCTATGGTATAGAATTAATATACCTATTAATAGGTAAATAGTATACCATAGTATAATGCTTATATATACCATAGTATAATAGTACACCATGGTTGAATGGTTATATACTGATTATATAATGATAATTATGCTAGGTATACCAATAATAACCTATTACTAGATATTCCCAAGAGGGAAGTGTTAGGCAACTATACTATAGTATAATGATAAGTTGATAGGTATACTATCATAGATATAGAACTTCTAGCAGCTCTAGCATAATAACTTCATGAAGCATGATTCACCATGACTCATCGTTGTTGTGATTAACCCCTGGTGCATACCTTACACCGAGGTTCAGTGTGTGGACCCCGAAACTCGGCCTTTGTTGCGCAGTCTGACAAGGTATTTGAAGCGCCAGGGTACTATGATAGGTACAGAACTTCTCATAGCTTCTAGCAATAAGACATAACTGGTACCCTAGTGCTAGAAGGTACTATAACACAAGGGTACTATAACTTGTAGCACAATAGCAGTAATTGATTCTTACAGTGGTATTGTAAGAGTTATGACAACAACTTCTAGTAATTCTGTTATAACGATGTTGGTTATTCGTCTAGCAGATATGCCACAATAAGCTCCAATAAACAGGACCGCCAAACCATCTCACTGTAGATACGGCCGCCATAAAATGGCTCCTTGCAGCACTCATTGATCTATGGATCTACATAAGGCTGCACGTGTTATACCTACCATGAACCGCAGTTCTGGTAGATCTACTAGGAGGTGACTCAATTTACTGAACTGATTAATAGACTTAATCGACTTGTCAAACCTTGGGGATGTCGCCATCGGCAAAACCGCGGCTGCTAGCTGATCAAACCCGAGTTTGTCGGCTGAGATCTCGCGTTTTCTTTTTACACTACATTAAAGACAGGAAATACCCTTTCATATTCGCCAGTATGGCTGTTTCTCAAAATAGGGGTACCCCAAAATCATCCATTATTGACCATTTATAGCAATAAACCAACCATTTTTTGGGCCCGCTATTTTAAGCAACCACCGTATGAAGCATGGTAATCAATGAAAACCAATATTAACCAGTATCAACTTTCTCATGTTAGCCAATATTCACCATGCACACCAACGTTCACTAGTATTAACTGGTATTGACTGTTCCACGCTAGCCACTATGGACCACCATCTTGACGCATATGAAACAGTATTTTGCATGTTCGCCAATATTTACCAACTTCAACCCGTATTCACCATCGCATGTCAGCTCATACAAGACCATGTAAGCCTACTACTACTGCTGCAGCCAGTATCAACATTTACCAATAAGGCTGCAGTGTTGCTGACATGAACGAGTAGTATCAAACACTTTTCACCGGTATGAACCATGCTTTACCTTCGATGAACCATGCTTTACCTTTGTCAACTGCTTACGTTTGGAACACTTCATCATCAGCACAGCTCCAACAGGTCCGATTTCTGACGCAGTTGCGCTACGTGCTTCGAAAGGCAACTGTGAATGGCACTGGGGTGCTGCCGCCCTGAGCATGTTCAACTGGCTGGTTCATATACTGAAGCCTATTCATCTAATAGGTGTTTCTCCACATAAGGAACCCCAAAGCTATGGCTGGTTTACTGCTACAAACTACAAATGGTTAATCAAGGGTGATTCAAGAATACCCCTATTTTGAGCACCGGTGTTTCTCAAAACAGGGGACCTCCCAAATCATTTATGGCAATCAACCAACCATTTTTGGGAGTTTCCCTACTTAGAGAAACACCTATATCCAGGTTCACCATCCCATTTTCCAGGGACAATCCATGCATACCCATTTTCAGATTAATTCTTGTTTCATGGCTCGAATCTTGATCACCAAGACAGGGCTATTGGTTGCAGTTGTCATGTGCTAATCCTTTTGATAAGCTCCCAGAAATGTTTTTGCTGGGAGAATTGACCTTGTAAACCCTTATGCTTTAAACAAGGCCTTCCAGCGTAGATGTTTCCAATCAACCAACCCAGTCATGGGCACTTGGATGTGCCTCCCCACCTAAAAGCTATGTTAATGTGCTTATCAACCATGGTCATGGGGGGTCATAACCCAGTTCCAAGCGTAGTCATAGGCCAGTTCGAAGCTTAGCCGCATATCCATGCAGTCATTGACAAAGCAATGCTCATCGTTTTCGCCAGTGTTGAAGGGAGTTACGGAGTTACATGGAGTTATGTGTCTCCATGCAGCTTGTGTGTCAACTCTATATTGCTCATCTATGCTAATCTGATTGTTTCGGGCTGTGGTTACTCTCATTGATTGTTTTTTGATTTCGAGCATGCACCAGCAGAAAGCAGCACGTCTTTTGGGGAACGTTTGGGGGGCCTCCCAACCAACTGCTTTCCGTTTTTCAACCAGTGCTTTCCTGATTAATTTCTCGTATATTTGAAGTCCCCTCAAATGATTCTGCAAGTTGACCAACAAATGTTTTCTTCGATGGCTTGCAGATAGCCAGATTGGCAGGACATACCTGAAAACACGATATATTTTTTCAAACATGGTGATACCCCCAAAAAGGGTTGTTTCAAGTCTTCTTCAGTAAAACATATGATTTGTGGTGGTTTGAGGACATCCTCATGTACGGGTATGTTCGTATGTATACAACTGTGTGATTTTGTTGGTTATCTTCGATGTACATGTCCAAATGCACCCATTTTTATCCCTTATGAAAAGTTCTATTGAGCTTCATCCAATTTCCAACGGTTCTATTCGCAAGATATATTTTGACTCTCCTGGTTAATTCGTTGAGTGGCATGCATTCTGTTAGAAGATTTGAAGATGTGGGGTTATTGTCCTATATTTGATGACGGTTCTTATACCTCTTTGAAATGGTTGCGCCACCGATCCTCTTTTCCGAATTTGACTTCTTCAATATGATTTAAGAATGGTTTAACCATCAATGACCTTTTAACCGCCTTGAATTCTTTCAAATGTTCTTCAAAGCACAAACAAGAAAAGGCAGTGGTTTCAACTTTCAACCATCTAGAAATTGCTCAAAAACATTTGGGTGATTCTCAAAATGGGGATATCCACAAAGCATCCTTTGTTAGTCCTTTGTAGTAATAAACCAACCGTTTGTGGGGTTCCCTATGGCTTGAGAAACCATCATTTTTCTTCTCCAGTGATCCTCCCGGATTTTTGCAAAGGCATCGGAGCAGCAGAGGAAGGCATGGTGCAGAGCTGGCTCCGTTGGCGGGAAAGATTGCAGCGAAACGAATCCTGTGGATCATCCTACAGAATTCATGCACCACAAGACATGTTATTGATCAATAGACCCTTTTGGTTATATAATTACGGCTTATATTTTCACGGTAATAGATAGGTCTGTTGGATTTCTTGTAAGTTCAATCAAAATTGGCAATGATAATCAATGGGTATATACAAATATTGATCATCAGAAACATAAACCAAAAGCTTCACGAACAACGATGGTACATGTAGAATTTTGGCTTAGCCAATCACAATGGAAAATCTACAACCTGCAATGACAGACAACGAAGAGCCGTAGCTGCCATAGCTGTTGAATATGTTTTATCAAAAACGATGAAACTGAGATCATACACCACCTTACCTCGTCTGGAGATCCGAACACGGGTTGATCATGGTTGATGAACACTTTTCTAATAGAAGAAGAGGATACTGTAATTAGTAATAAGTAACAATATCAGGGAATATATATGCTACCCATGCGGTATATTTGATATGTTCACTAACTACACAGGGTGTACTGTACATGAGGATATTGATCACACAGCTGGCACAGCCATGGAAATAACCATAGTGATCCGATATACCCATGGATATACCCATGCTAACGCAGCCAGAAACTAGTGCCCCAGGTGTGATCATTGCAGCTGCAAGCATGACGCAGCAAGAAACAAACCGATGACGATGGGTCAAGCCACGAATCAGCACCTGGAAGCCACCACCAGTTGGGCTGATTTGGTTCTGAGATGTGAGCAACTGCTGCTACAGGGAACCCACAGCCATACAAGGGCTTAAGTCCTGACAAATGCAATTGGTTGGGCACAATTCCGCCGAAACGGGAGGCGATGTCAGAAACACCATATACTGATTGTTGCCCAAGGTGGATGCTGTGTATTGTGGGAATGCACCCGCACGTTGTGAATTTTTGGTGGTTGATGATGGTAAGAACAACAGGGTTAACAATTCTGTTGAACCGCTAAGAATCCACAATGATCAATACCCTTTGAGAGTTTGACGTGCCCAAAGATGGTCAACCGATTTGGGATGAGGCCGATACTAATTCATACGGACATACATAAAGTACGCGCACAACCACAAATGCATACAGACATAAATGTACATCCATGTTCACCTTCAAATTGAATTTCCGTCCATCCACAGAGAGATACGAGTAAGTCCTTCATACATATATACGCACTCACAGACCACATAACATGACCTTACATGATATCAATGATATCACATCGTGTTTCAAGACAACATATATATATATATATTACATACACAACATTTACATGTATGTATGTACATATAGATGTGATGTGTATGCATAGATGCAAACGCATGTTTGTACTCCATGACATGGCACCACACACAGCTGCACAGGCTGATGAAGACGGATGGAGCTGATGGCAGATAAAACAAGAGATGGCAGCGCAAGGGTATGGCCCTCCAGACAAGTCTTATTTCATGGTTCAGGGGATATATGACAAGGACGTTACATAGTAATAGGAATGTAATGGTATGATATCAAAGGGATCTGATTCTGTGAGTTGAAGTAATGGATTTTTGGGAATATCATATCCTTACAATCATATCCTCATCAATTACATAGGACCACAGAATATAACAACCATGATTATCGAGGCACGGGAAGAGGTTTGTATGGCTTGGAGAGGTAGGTAGTGATCATTCGTCAATTGAGTTTTACAGGTACCACCAGCTACCCAAGAGTCTTGTTTTTACAGCTACCACCAGCTCGTGGCATATAGGTCACTAGAAGGTACCCGTTCATACCCGTTCTATATTCCTCATCGCCTGCAAGACAATATGATATTATGTACCGTAAAACAAGGCTATCCATACAGTGACCATTAACCAGCTGCGCCTATAGCTTTGAAGACACAACTTGCAGCCATCAGATCCCATCCACTCGGATGCGTATGGGTTTGTCCAAAGCCATGGTGGTACCTACTAACCATCCAATCATATGCATTGTTAATACAGAAAAGGGTATACAATGGATATTCTGGTACCAGATTTTCTCATGTTGGTAAACCCATGCCCGGTCTCACCCTCCACCGGGCATATGTTGCAACGGTCCGTGACCCATCTTTGGATGAGATCAAAGGGCGACAACGAGTCAGCAGCGGTCCGATGAGTCAGCGTATAGCCATGACTTTGGGTATTTTCAAGTGGCCAATGGGTTGGTGTACTACTAGAAGTGGGTAGAAATGGCTAATATTGGATGATTTAGGGGTACCCCGAGAAACACAGTGGTTGTGCATCTGGGTAAGCTCGTCATGGGTTTTTCATGTTTCACAGCGGTTAATTAATAAGTGATATCCAATGATTTGTTGATCTGTTTATCCAATATCCATAAGGGATATCCAAGAAAATTTGTTGATCCATGGTTTATCCATGATTGGTTTATCCAAGATAGTTCGTGATCCAACCATGGATAAACCATGGTAAATCACTAATTATCCACTAATTATGTTGGTTGTTGATCACTAATCATCCATTTCTCAAGAACCAACCATTGTTTCCCTTATTATTGTTGGTTATCATCCCCCATTAGTTGGTTGATTAATATTGACCCATGGCCAATTAGTGATCCATGCCTCGTTCATCCAACGGGCTCCACCTCCAGGAGAAGTTGCGGCTCTTGGAAAAGCGCGCGCGCGAACGAGAGCGAGTGGAGGACCGCGCTGCGCGGGAACACGTCGCGCGGCACCGCAGCTGGCTGCTGTCCGAACGGTGGTCACCTAAGCTGGTTGAAACGCAAAGGGGTGCGAAGTTATAGTAAGATATAGTAAGGTGCTTTGGTTCTTGATGCGTTTTCAGATCCGATCCATTATCAATCTGGCACTTTGATTTATACTGACGAAGTACGATATGCCGTATTTGAGCCAAGATTAGCTTGTATGAACCATTCCTATGCATGCAAGTCCCCCTGTGGTTGATTGTGTCGTAGGACGATTCAAGTGGTCCGCTTCAGTATGAAGCCCCTACCCGTGCAGCGTAGTTCCAACATGCATCCAGCAATTCTGGTGGGCGCGAAGCTCCTGGAGGCCCCAGATTTGACAATTTCCAATGACCTTTGTGGGTTGAAAAGCTGGAAACCACGAAGGCAAATCTGGAAGAGATGTTGGCTGTCCAAGTGGCGCGCTGGCGGCGCTACTTGAAGCGGCATGGAATGGCTTGAAGTACACCCGAGTTCCCCACCTGTGGTTTTAGCCCACAGCCTGATCAATGCTTGAAGATGCGTCAAGGAGGAGTAAAGTGCCGGATAATTAGGGAGTATCGTTGAAAGGAAAAAGACTCCGCTTGAGGAGTGATTGCAGTAATCCGAATTTTCAACATCAACCCCTACAATTATATAATCAGTACTGAACCACTAATGAACCATCATCATCAGCTTTCACCTATATCATCCTGTATCGAAAATTAGTTTGTTTGGTAGGTTCGATATGGCTGTGGATCAAAACCCTGTACCCTTGGTTCCCCTGTCATTAACCATTATGTCCCTATTATTGTTGGTTATTATTCCCCATTATTGGTTGGTTAATATTGACCCATAGCCATATATCTCCCAACCAAGTCTGCTTTTGCTGCAGTTATCGTCAAGCCAACCAGCCATGCCAGATCCACCAGCATCACCACCACCACGCCACAAATTTTTCTGGGGTTCAGCATTAGCACTGCAGAAGAGGCAGGGATGACACCTAGATCGACAGTTCCTAGTCATTTGGCCTCTTGTTCGAGAAACCCTTTGGGAAATTTTATCCTGGAAGCAAACATCACCAGTTTTAATGGGTAAACCAGCTGAAAATTATGGATTTGGTACTTCTAGATCAATCTGCCAGAGAGTAACCCTCTCAGGTACCCTCAGGTTGACATTTGTGAACGATATCATCGGCTGCTGATTTTCTGGGTTTGGCCATTGGAAGGATCACAGTAACTGATAGATTAGTTTGGATCCATTTTTGATACATACTCAATTGTGAACCATCATTATTCTTGTCACTATTGTCTTTGTGGAATTCCAATCTGACGATCATTTGAATAATGAACATCTTTGTCATTATAGTCATTGTAGTCATCATTATCATGAGGCATTTTCGTGGCGATGAAAATAGCCATTCGAATAACACAAAATTGACTATCATGGTAAACAATCACTAATATTCTAGTCAGGATACTCATGATTATGGTTTATCACTATATTATACTATGTTATGATATTATAGTCACTACTGGTGATTGTTGTCATCATCATTCGAATAATACAAATCTCGTGGATTGTCGGACTGGCATTCCACCCCAGCCGCCAGGAGGAGGAACGGCAGGAGCAACTTCGGGTGCCTTGGGATTTTCGCGACGCAGCAAGCGGCGAGCGGCCAGCCTCAGCAGTGCCCACAGGGCGCCCGGTTGTCGCCAAAAGGTGTGATTTTAGTGCAGAGACGCTGCTTAACAACTTGTTAATTTGATACACTTGTTAAACTTGTTAATCACAACTTGTCATGAACCCAAGGGCTCTTAAACACTTCTTAAACTCAGGTTTGTGGAGAAGTTCAAAGTTTATCATGTTGAAGTTCATGCGAAGTTCTGACCAAAGTTCTGCGTTCACGAGCCTGGTTTCTTTTTCTCAGCGGCGATTGGTGCCGCTATTGAAACATAGAGCCCAGATATGAGCTTGACTCAATCTACCAGCAGCATCAACAATTTTTGGGTGACTAAGGTCAGCCAGAACATCAGTGGTTTATCAGAGGAACATCCACTGCATTTCTGACAATGAAGTCCACCGAATCACTCATTCCAAATCAGAAGAGTGATGATCGCGCCCAACCAAGTGGCTCACAATACGTCCCTCTCGAAGCTTTATTTACGTTACCCATACGTCTTTTGTGCCTACTCCAAAAAATGGGTAGCTTCGCCCCCCCTTGAAAAAAACGTGTCCATGGTCATCGCTGGCTGATTTGCATCATCTATATAATAGGAGGTTGAACAAATCTCAATGCGTGTTGACAGCATATTTTTTCGCCATTTCTCAGGGACTCCACCAGCAGCCGCAGACGTTTCACCGGTGGTGAAAACGACCTGCGCGCCGCGCGCCGCTGGTGCCAGGCACTGCGTGAAGGCCCACGAGTAGTGCCTGAAGAGGTGACCCGGAGGGGACGGTGAGTTGGCAGATGCCGTGCCTACCGTGGTTGATGTGCTGAGCATGGTCACTGATGGTCACTGATGGTCACTCATGGTGATTCATAGTGGTCACTGATGGTGATTCATAGTGGTCACTGATGGTTGGGAATGATGGTGATCATAATGATGCTGCACTGATGGTGATTCCTGATGATCGATGGTGAGCGATTGATGATGATTGATGGTTGGGAATGATGGTGATGAATGATGCTTCACCATGGCGGTTCATGTTTTTCGCGTTGGGAAAAACCGGCTCATAGGATTCCAGTGGTGCTAAAGCATTTTTTGTAACGGTTCATGGTTGGTTTCATGGTGTCAATGCTGATTGGTCAGACCTGGCGGTTCAGAATGGTTCACAATGCTTCACCATTCAGTTGGTACATCTGGAGCTTATCCTTGCTGCACATCTCAGCCCCTGGGGTGATGTAGATATTTTTTCTGGCTGGTGGTTTGAAACATTTTTATCTTCACTAGTGATTATTAACAAATAGTTGGTTGACAAACAATTTTCATAGGGGTTGAAACCAACAACCAGTTTTGTACCTTCGTGGAGTGATGCCTTGTGACCGTGTTCATCCCATGGTCGGCTTGGAAGTTTGGTCACCGAAGAACCAGCGGTCTGAAGCCTGAAGAATAGGCCGGACAGGATTTACAACCTTGGGGAGACTGGCGAAGAAGTGAAACCTTCATTAAACCACCATTAACCATCATTAAACCATCATTATATAAAATTCATTAAATCATTATAATTCCATTGAACCATCACTAAACCACCATTCCTGGGGTTACTCGCTCCCTCTGATGCCTCACTTTGCATGACTAGCCAGGTAACTCCCAGCCCTCCAGAGGCTGAGGACGGCCGAGCGTTACCGGTACGTATGTTGGTTAGCTTAGCTCGTTGGCTTAGCTGTTGGGCGCTGGTTGATATTGGTCCATCAGACCGTTAATAGTAGGTTGATGGTAAAGCTGGTTGACATGCTGGTCAAGCTGGTTGACATGCTGTTAAGAAGCCGGTTGACATGCTGTAAAGAAGTTGGCTAATGGCGAAACACCGAACCAGCTGTGGGAGAGAAACAACCCTTCGTTCGTCCGGATTTCTTTCATTGAAGCAGCTGTCAAGCCCCAGATGTTGATGAATCGCCAGGGGTCAGTTACTGAGCCGTCGGTTGATCGCTGGATTTGAGCAGCTTCAGTATGAGACTGACGGCTCGGCTAGCGCTGAGAACAAACCATCGAATCCCAACCTATCGATTGACTATGAATTATCCATCAAGAAAACAGCGTCAACCAAACCAAACTAAATTGAATCTATTTTCCTATGAATGTTTTGAAAAGCCATGAAGTAAACATCAAGTGACCATCACCGTCAACTCACCATGCCTTCACCACTTCCGCCCCCGAAAATCTCCAGGCGCCTGCTCCGCCACGACACATCAGAGAGGCCACGGGGAATGACCAGCAACGAATTGGGGCAACCAACTGGACTAGCCATGGAGATATGAGGGATATGGGGATTTCGCAAGCCAAATATGGACTCCCCCAGTCATGGTTGGTTAACAATGGTTAACCATGGTTAACAATGGTTATAGTTATGGTGATTAAAAAGGGAACAATACGCAATTATATGGGATACAACTAGTATGATAATTGATTTTTGACTATAGAAGATGAATGACTTGGATGATTTGGGAGTGCCTTTGTTATAAGACACCTCCATATGCCTGTAGATCTATATGTGGGCCATCACTCAATCCTTGCCAATGCCAAGCTGATGAACATCCCGGCAGCAAAAGGTAGATTTTCACAAGGGGGTAACAAGAACCCTTGACCCACAGCTCTGTATATAAGATACTGTAACATCCCGATTTTGGAAAGATCAGTAATAAGAAGTTGGGGTGTCTTTTGGTGATTGCTTTGATGCATGTGATGGCCATGATAGGGACCAACCTATATTGGTGGTGGCTATTACGGCTGTGGTGTGCATAAAATGTAGCCAGCTATACTACCGAACATAGAAGCAACGCTTCTGCTTTTTGGGAAGCGAAGCTTCTACGGAATTTGACCAGCAACCAGGATAAGTGGCAGAGTTGTGTGGGATATAGTTCAGTGCTTGATTCAACCTCTACACCAACAACTCTCACTGGGGGGAGGGCTTGTAGGCACCCCAAAAGCTGAAGAACTTTCGATCAGTCAGCTGCTGGAGTTGATACCCTTCTTCTGATGTTGATCTGCCATGATCTGTCCATTTTTCAGAAGACTTAAAGCCATTTGGACCCGTCCCTGCGATCCGCTTGGCTACCTTGGCGCTTGGCTACCTTGACTGTTGGCAGTATGGACTGACCAGATTTTGACATCGCCTTGGGTTTCCATTAAGCGCATGTAGCCACTACTGTACATATCAGCCAAAGGTTTGTTGATCTGTCCGCGAAGGTACTGGTAGTGGCTGTCAACTACCGCCGGTCACTGTTTTTTGTTCAAGTTTTGGGAAGACACTTGGAAGGAAGCAATCTTCACAGTAGCAAACCACCCATTTGGGGGTCCCCTATGGCTTGAAAAACCACATGAAACCACTGAAACCACATTTTTTTTGTTAAAATGTCACCCACCCATGGCTTCTCGCACGTGTCTCGAGGCCCCTCGGATGGAGATCAACATCCCCATGCCGGAGGCAGCCCATCGATTGCCGTGCATTGGCCAGACTCATTGATACTTAAGACTTAAGACTACTAGAAATTCATTGGTATTCAAGACTATCCACCTGTCTGTCTATCTATCTGTCTGTCTATCTATCTGTCTGCCTGCCTGTCTGTCTATTTAAGAGTCCATAGCGATACTTGGCGACTGACAACGGACCAAAACGGGATCCCAGATGGAGCTGGTTCCATCGGTGGTGAGTGCCAGGCACCAGCGCCTAGAGTGGAGGTGAATATGCCCATGCCACCCGAGGCAGGGATGCAGCTGGGCAGGGGAGTGCTTGATAAATCTGGGGTTTATCTATGATGAAACCAATCAGGAATCCAATGATTCTTAAATCTACATGATAGTTTGAATCTTGATAATCATGATTAAATCCTAGTTGTTGGGAAGAGCTCCCACTCAGAACCTGGTACATTGGGAGCGCATAGGTCACTTGTTCGGATTGGTTTACAACCAGGGGCGGTGCGGTACGGGGCCCTTGATCCACCCACAGGCACATGTTGAAAGCCTCTAAATGGGTGTTTCTCAAAATAGGGGTACCCCTAAATCATCCATTAATAGTCATTTATAGTAATAAACCAACCATTTTTGGGGCTCCCAATTTTGAGAAGCCACCAATTAAAGTAATCAGATAACTCAGATGGGTTGGCTTAACAGCTGCATGCCAAGCCACAGAATTCCAACTTTGCATCAAAGCCATGCAGCCGGGGAACGCTTGGGAGTTGTCTCGATTGGAAATGATGATGGTTGATGAGGAGCCGATCCTGACGAGCGGTTCTAGTTTGAATCTGAAGAAACTCCAACTTCCCAACGATGAAAGCCCAACGTATTGCTGGTCATTGACCATTGTTGTCGTCACTAAGCAGCCTCACCAGCATGAAGTGTCAGCCCGACATTCTAAGGGTCAGCTTTGGATCATGTCAACTGGCGCAGGCTTTCTTTCAACAGTAGGGCCGCCGCTTTTTTTTGGGGGCCCAGCTCAACATCTGTCTGCACCGGCCGTTGATGTTGATGTTTGGAGTAATTTTGAGGATGTTTGAATTGACCATTGCCGGTCAAACACTGATTCACACTAGCCAAGCACTGGTCAATATTAACCAAACACTGGTTGACATTCAACAATGGATGCCTGTGGTTGTTGATCATACAGCGGGAGATGATTCTTCTGTAGAGCCCCATCAGAATTATTTTGGCCGTTGAGTGGTGTTGTGGCTGGAATTCCAAGGGGGGTCAACTGACACTTTGCATCGCTTGGTTTCGCATGCACATTTGTGTGATCCCCCATTGCCATGACCACCAAGTGACCAGTTGGGCCGACCACTTTACACGTTGTGTGAGCAACATCCGGTGGGAAAGGATCCAGGTGTGGCCCTTTCCTTTCCTTATAAGCTATAAAGTAGGTTCCCTAGAATTGAAGTGTGACCCAGCAGTATGGGGATGGATCATAGCAAAATATCACAACAATTGGGTCACATGATCATCCCAACAAATGACTTTGTTGATTTCGCCGGGACCTTTGCCCAAGGCTCATCCTGGCAAGTCCGCAACAAGTGGGGCAATAGGTTGCTCGATGCTCACTACCTAGGTGGAAAATCACCCTCTTTTAGACCGTGCTCCCAGCTTGTCGCGACAAAAAGCAGGGTAACTTTCACTAGGTTTTCGAACAGATAGAGCTAGGCCCAGCTAGGCCCTACGCTCCTTGGGCTGATTATGCCATAGCCAGCTGGAGCTCTTGGTAGCAACCTTGTTAGCTGGATGTACTCCTGAGTAGAAACCTAATAGATCAGTATGAATCACTGTTAACCACCAAGAACTATTGACAGTCTCGTTTGCCATTGTTGATCGGTAGTGTCAGCCATCAACATCCATGACCAACCAACGTTGCATCATTAGTCAGCATTGCTAAACCATCATGCATCATTAAACCATCAGTAGCCATCAGTGCACCAGAAGTTGTCATGATTAGACCATCTTTAGCCTTCATTCTACCACAACTAGTGTCAACCATCATCGACATGGCTAAGCACTAGCTGTCAAAAACCAGCTTATTCAACATCATTAACCATCAAGATACCACATCACGTAACCATCCAACACCATGATTGGCCACAATTGTTGACCATCAATCATGATTCACCATCATCAATCCCCATCTCCCCAATCAACTTCTAGGTTGAACGTCAATCATTAATCGCTGTAATTTTTAAAGCCATCAAACCATCAACCCATACCATGCCTACAACATTGACTATTAACCACTATTGACGAATGTTAAGCACTATTTAAATCTATTTACCACTATGGCTACTATTGCTAAACCAGCATTTACCAACATCAACCACCACCATCAACCACCCATTCCGAAGCCATTTCTACTAAGCCCAGGGGGAAGTCGAACCTTTGATTTCACGCAGCCAGGTGCCGGATCAGCGCGAGGCGGCAGTGGCGCCATGCGGGAGTGTCCAAGCGTTCAACCATGGGACCTACGAGCACCAAGCAGCTCAGCTGTTCTCAAGCGTTATCAAGGGTTATGAAGGGTTAATCAAAGTCAGCAAGCTGGTTAACCCTTGTCAACCAGCTGGGTTCATAAAAGTTAGTAAGGGACAATAGGAACCGCCATGGTTGACCAGCTATGTTTATGGGAAACCACCTGTTCACAAGGGTTGACAAAGCCATGGTGGTACCTACCAGCACAATCCCATAGGGAAACCCAACCCAACAATTGGACGGGGAGTTGGTTGTTGGTTCAACCCACCAACTATAGGGGTACACAAATTTTGGAAACCTACTGCTCAGTAGTAATCAACCAACGAACCATCCAAATTCAGAACCACTATTAATAAAGGATGGTTGATTACTACTGAATTTATGGCAACTATTAAGCCAATACCTGTACTACCACTATTAATCATCATACAAATTAATAAAGAAACTCGACATTTTTGTGTTGAACCCATGGCATTATGCTGATTTGATGATGGGACATAGTGGTCAACCTGGCTTGAGCTGCCAGGCGCAGGCATTGCCGCCCTCCCTTGGAAGGTCGGGGTGAAGTCGTGGTGAGTGCACTGCCATGTTCCTGTGTGGTGGTTTCTCAAGCCAGTTTGGGGACCCAAAAATTATGGTTGGTTTAGTTGCTATAGATGGTTAATATAAAGGATGATTCGGAGGGTCCCCATTTTGAGAAACCATCATGTGTGAAACCGACCGATTTCATCACTAGTTGGTGGCTTTATATGGGCGACTGCCTGGGCGTGTCAAGAGAATTCCAGTTGCTGGTTTTAAACATTTTCGCTCGATTTTGCCAGCTACACTTCAAGCGGTTGGCTGGTCGACAGATATGTTTTTGGGATGAAGCCACCAATATAAGGGCCAGAGAATGGACAGAATCTGCTTGGAAAGGTATTTTTCTTAAATGCACACGCCATGAAGAGACTCCTGCAGCATTGTGATCTCAACATGTTCTAAGTGGGCTCAACAGACAAGTCCGCTGATGATAAAATGCTTGCAGCCATCCCGCCACATGAGCTGTGCTGGGGTTTCAGCGGTAAAAGGTACTGAAACCTTGTCCCTCTGAAATTTGTAAAATGACGTGGCTTGTTCATGACTGCTCATTGTACCAAATTGAGCTATACTTGTATCCCATTGATGTCCTATTAGTTCAGCAAGCGACTTGTCAACTCCCATAGCTGGGTTGTGGGTGAACCATGTATGAGGATGTACATGCATGCGTGGATAGAGATCGGACTATGATATTCCATGATATTCCCATGATCCTTTGTTGTATGTCGTCACGAAGCTCCACACATCATGGCAAAGACTTGCATTGGACTCACACAGTGATCCCCAGGATAGGCAGTTGTGAACCCATAGTGCTCTGGCGAAGCCCAGTTCACCCCAGTGGGTTCACCTGCCTCAGTTGATTGGTGGATGGCTTGATGGAGCTTCCCCCCTCACTGCTGTCGTCGGTGTGCCAGGCTACCTCCACCTCCTATGCACCTCGAACTCTGGGATTTGGGCGGGAAGTGACCATGAATGGTGGCTACTCGTAGGATCTAGGCCAGTCATTGCTACTGGATCTGTACATCGTGGGTGCCGGAAAAGCGCTGATGATCCTTTCCGTGGGCTTTGTGGATAGGATAATCAACAGAAAAGCCTTGCTTTAAACCACCAATTCTCGGGGTTTCCCAGGTCGATTTTTCATGGCTCTGGGATCATGGAAAAGAGGGACCCTGAACTCCTTGCAGTCCAACGTTTTATTGAAGACACGAACTCCTTGAAGTCCGAGCTTAAGGAAACCATACCATCAGGGACTTTTTTTTACGGGCTAAGTCTAGGATGCCAGGGCTCTTAGCTTCAAGGGATTACCCTTGGAAAATTGCCCTGTTGGGTCCCTGGATTCAACAGTTGGGGCACTTGACCAGCGACACCATCAGGACACCAGCCATCACCCGATATTTCAGGGCTTTCCTAAACTCCCAAAATCTCACTGCTTGGGATCAGCAAAACTTCTTGTCATCAGATGCCTTCAGTTTGTCATTCTCTTCGGAGGTGAAGAATGATGATTGATCCTGATCCAGCTGCTTACACCCCTAGCCGGTGCAACTAGCCCGCTGTTGCCCAATCAACAAATCATGGTGATCAGCTACTTATGCAAGTAGGATGAGCAAGGAAATTCCCAGGATTATTGATTCAAAACCATCATTAACCACCTCGACCAAGCATCATCCAGCGTTATCAACCATCAAGCATTCTCACTCTCGATTGTGACTGTTCAGTCGCTGTGGGAAGGGCCAACCTGGTGGGGCGCCCTCACACTTTATCAATCTTTATCAACCATAAAGCATCACCATCGGTTACCAATTCGCTGCACCTGTTTCCATCATGCTGATCGATGTAGCATTGCCAAGGCAACAGCCTCCACCGCCCTCTGTGCAAGCCTTGGATGGGCAGGAGGGAGGTCCCATTGGATCATTGGAAAACGTGATGGTGTACAGTAGATCAAACCGGACATAAAAGTTGTAGAGATGTGTGACATAGATACAGTATATTTTGGATGGTGTTGGCGTACGTCATTTGCCTGGAACAGAGGAACAGATCCACATACTGTACATGACAGAACACAGCACAATACAACGTAGCACATATCAGAACATATCATCAGAACATATCAGAATATATCATATTCATCACAATGGATTCATCAAAATCCAGAAGTCCATCTCTTCCAAAGGCCGAAAAATCTGCTGCCGTTTCGAAGCGGCTTCACCTCACCATTTTCCGGGCCAATTTTCGGAGCCATGGCGCGCCGCAACCGCATGGCCACCCTGGCGGCGATGGCCGTCTTCGCACGGTGGGCCTTCTGCGGATTTTCAGGCGCGCCCAAGGTGCCCCGCTGCCAGAGATGGGCTGAACCCGATTTGGCCGCAGAGACGTGGAAGGCAGAGCGGTTGGGGGGGAAGGGCAGTTGGTGGTGGTGGTTGGGGTGGGGAGGTTCGTTGATGTTGCTTGATGTTGGTTAGTTGTTTTGGAGTTGTGGATACCAGTGACTATTGATGATCAAAAAATGAGGACAATGAACTCCATCGAACTCTCCCACGGTGCTCACTTCCACAATCCGCGATGCCAGTCATTGCGCAGACAGAGAGAATACGCCCACCCAAGATGCCAAGGGTCATTTGATCCATGAAGACTGCTCCCACCCTGGATATTTTCCGGCAAGGCAATGGATGTCCCAAGAGTACGAGTCTCCCCTGACATTTCGGGGATACAGAAGTCAGCAGTGGCAGAGGGCTTCACATCCAGCCTGGAAGGAGAGTGTGTCAGCAGTGATGGCGGGCATCGAAGACAGTAGCGAGGAAGATGCGCAGGAGTGGCTGAAAGCAGGTGCCAGAAGGGGCGACTTTAGACTTGTCCTCCTTCATACCCCTTCTGCAACCAACAAGTCATGGTTGTTTGTTCTGGACGATTCCCTGAATAAAAACTGGTTCTGTTCAAACAACCATCCATTCCCGGTTGTTTGCAACATCGCTTGCCCCTGAGGATTATCAAAAGTTGTTGGATGAAACTCCGCTAAACCAGCTTGGTTGGAGTGCACACAAACACGTATATGATTGTAGATGCACATAATTCTGCATGAATTTATGGGGGGTTCTCAAAATAGAGGTACCCCCAAATCATCCAACATTAGTCATTTATAGCAATCAACAGACAATTTTTGTGGACACCCATATAATGATGTATCAGATGTGTGTAAATATGCATCCCCTTTTTACAGTACCGCTCATCACTGTGTGGGTATGATGCACGTTTTACACAGATACCAACCCCGCAAACCACAGATTATTGTACACCTCTCCAATGTCTTGTAGTTGCTAACCATCATAGATACCATCATCAAGCATATTTATTCCATTTTTACCTGCTTTATTTGCCATCATCATCCAGCATCACTCATCAAGCAACTGTTGGTTTTTGTTTATTTTCATTGTTATTGCTATTGTTTGTTAGTACCCTCTGTTATCAGCCGGCTCATTGCCAGCCGAACAACCATCTGGAAAACCATGCCCGTGGCATGCTTAATCATATCCTAAGAAGCTGGTGATGTTGAAACAAAGAGCTTATGATGAATGAATGCAGCCATGAGGTTATAAGTTGCCACCAATACTGGCTGTTAGTTGGGAGGGAGCGATGAGCTGCGCCAGGGGTATACCCTTCTACTGAGGGAGCGATCTGGAGCCACCAGGAGTGCAATGACCAAATGGCTAGCAGCTAAGTTGATGAATCAGTTACTCAATGACCCTTAATCCGCTTAATCATCCTTAATCCTGGTACTGCTACTACCAATCACAGTTTGATTAATCAACTCTTATGCTCTGAACCGCCTAGGAGTTACTTAGCCATGTGTGATGACCGGCTAACAAGTACTAGTAGTAGTTAAGCAAAACACATGCTATGAACCACTGACTTAACGATTCACTTGCACTTGCCCAATATCCACTACCAACATCTATGAATTACAGATGTAGAGGGTTCCAAAAGCGGTTCATGGTTGTGAACTAAATCAAGGCAAAATATCGGGGAATCGGGGGCCTGGCTTGTTTTGGAGCCCTGAAGTAGGTTATCACTACCCTCTGGTAAACTAAAGTGCAAGCTAAGAATCATCCCCATTTTTGTAGGTAAGGCCGTTCTATGTGGTGGATTAATATTACCATCAATCATGGCTAGTTTAGTGGTTGTCAATAGTTCCTGGTCATTAGTAAATTCAACACCACTCTCTGGCAAACTAACCTGGTTGCGTGGAAAGTCCAACATTGTGATAGCTGGTTTACCTTCAAAAGATAGTGATTTTTAGCGCAACCAGGTTAGGGACTGCCAGAGTGCAAATGGCTCATTTTCGTTTCTCAGTGTAATTTTATCCAGTCAAAGCCATTGGACTATAGTTCTATCATGTTCTATCTACCATTTGCATCCACAACAGCCTGGCAATGCCTGGTAGTTTCTCCGCTGTGAACTCCTTTAACGAACTGGTGGGGGTAGCACTCTGTAGATTATCAACGTTACTAAGCGAATCACTAGTAATCACTAGCATTCGTTCGTTGGCCAAGATCCACCGCAAGTTAGGTGAACACAACTACTGGGACAACGACCAGGCAAATGATATAACGATCGGAAGTTGGGCCAGGCGAACCAACATGCGACTGGGATGCACTGACCACTTAGTAAGTGGTCAGTAACCCACTTAGGCTAGTTACTACCCTGAGCTAGTTACTTTATGTTACTTGAATCGTCCCAGCTAGTTACTTAAGTAACTGGTTAGAAACCATCATCCACGACTGGATGATAACTTGGTAAAACCCACTTCGGTCTAACCATCACTAATCAGTTCCCAGCCGTTGCTGATTATCATCCAAGTTCCTGTATCATCATCCCACTTAACTGAAAGAATCATCCAAGTTGCAAGTCGCATCACCACTGATCATCCAAGTTGCTACTATCCCAAGTCGCTGGCAAATCCCACCATGGGCCACCCTGGTTGTATACCACGTGGGGAGTCCCGTCCCACCCCGGTGCCCCCCACGACGCTGATCGAACCCATGGGCCACGGACCATCTCTGCCAGGCTTCGCCTGGTCGCAGAAGAGCCGGCGCTTCTGGCGGAAGCTGCGCCAGGAGGAGGAACCGGATCCCAAGAAGGTGCCGGGGTGCGGGGCACGGGGCCGTTCATCGCGGGGCGTGGCGTGTGGAGTTCGTAACGGCGGTTGGGTCAAGGATGGTGGGTTTGATAGGAGTTTTGTGGAGGTTTTTTAGAGTTTTACAACGGTTTATAGGAGTTTGGACTGACAACCCTAGGGATAGTAACGGTTCATAGCGGTTGATAATAGGGGAGAGTCAAAAAGAATAATGGTTAAACAACTGGACTATTCTTGTTGGTGGTTTCCATCATAACGCAAGCGTTAGCTGCTCATGATCAACCGTTGCATTGACTGATTTGTTATCATCAAACTCTTTGGTGGTTTGATTCACATTTAAAAGCGGTTCAAACCGCCAACCAGTTCAGGTTCACCAAACGACCATAGTTCATGCAGTATACAGTAGTTGACAATAACTCAAACATTTGATAAACTAACTACAACTATGACTGTAACAATGTTTCCCCAACAGTTAGCTTGTTACCAGTGTTGACGTAAGTGTTAACCATTGGTTATTCATGATTATTCATGCTTGCACTAAGCATTTATACAATGAGTTATACAATACTAATATCAATATTGTTTTAACATTCAATATCGATGAATAAAAGTAGTGTTTATGTAGTCAACAGTTGCTGCAACTATTAACTAGCGGGCATGCGACATTGAGCCGTTAGTCAGTAACTGTCAACAGTTGGCTGTTCACGGTATAACAATGACTGGTCACTAAGAAGTTCCTCACCAACTGTTGACCATGATTAAGCAGTTGTCCACCTGAACTGAATAAGCTGCTAACCAGCTTTGGAGCTATTCAGAATTGGCCATCATTCTTGGTTTTCAGTGGCAATATCCAGTTGATGCCGGTGACTAAGCATCAACTGTTTCGGGTAAGTAGTAAGTACTGGTCAATGCCAGTTGTACTGGCCAGTTAATGAGGAAGCCAATTACTGCAGTATAACAATGACTGATTGTTGAGAAGTTACTACTCAAGCTTCTATGGACGGTATTAGTTGCTGGTAGCTGGTGATCAATCAGTATCAGAAATGAAAATGGTTGCTAGCTGCTTATTGACAAGGTGTTAACCCTCAGAATCGCACTATTGACTTGTTGTTAGCATTGTATGAATCAGTTTCTAAATATAATTGGCTAGTTAACATCCAGTACCATGATGATCCAATGGCAAACCACCGTTAGCCATTGGGCAAGCATTATCGACTCATTTGTGGACACTTGTTGTCTAAGTGATATCAAGCAGATATTGTCATGAACAAAGGCAATGTGGGCATGGTCATCAGCATTGCCAACAAATTCAGGGTGATTTCGAACTTTTTTCCATAGTATTTGGGATGGTTGGTTGATCTAAAAGCATGTTTTCCATAGGGTTGAAACCACTGACCAGTGATGGTCATCCACTCCGCCCATGACCTGCAAGCAGAATTCGTGCAAGCAGCATTGGCACGATCGGATGCATTGGATCCTTCTATACCTGCAACTAAGGAAAAGCATCATCAACCATCATCAAACATCATTATTACGCATCATTCTTATGAACCATCATGAATGTATTATAATTGAATCATAAAACATCATTATGATATTATCTTCAAATGATTCATTCTTATGAACAATTAAGCATCATTATGACTAATTATTATCAGCCATCATCATTCCAAACAACCACTATTATAGCCATCATGAGCTCTACTCACCTACTCAATCAACCATCATGAAGTATCATGGAGTTGGAAACCATGATAGTATACTAATTCTACTCAACATCAACCATCATTGTTCTAACCATAACCATAACCATCATCATGAAGTATCATTGACTCGATTCACCTAGAAACCATTATCATGACTGTAATAGATTATAACCATTATTGTAACTATCATTAAACCATTATTGTAGTTATGATAATTATTGTTATTGTAGTTATAATTATTATAACCATTAATATAACTATCATGACTATCATTAATTATTATAACCATCATTATCATTATTATACATAATTATCATAACCATTCATGTAACCATCATCAACTCTATTCACCGAATAATCATTATCATAATCATTTTCTCACCATCAACCATCATTGTCATAAGCATTATAACTATTGTTAATCATCATAATCACTAGTATAAGTATTGTAACTATCATCATTAATCATTATAACCATTATTATCATTATTATACATAATTATCATTACCATTCATGAAGTATAACCATTAGTTAATATAACCATCAACCATCATCATTATAACCATCATGAAGTATCCCCCAATAAGCGCCACTCGTATCACGGTTAGCACTCCCCGCAGGTGAGCGACACCGTGGCATGGCTGCAGGAGAAAGACCTGGCACGCAAGGACCACCGTTTCAGACTGGGCCATGCTGTCGCCCCCGCAGGTTCGCTCAGGCCGGTTGTTACTAGGCTTAAGGTACCAGTCATAGGAAGTTATGGCGGGTGAATGCCAGTTATAGGAAGTTATAGCTGGTGAATGCCAGTTATAGGAAGTTATAGCTGGTGAATGCCAGTTATAGGAAGTTATAGCTGGTGAATGCCAGTTATAGGAAGTTATAGCTGGTGAATGCCAGTTATAGGAAGTTATGGCGGGTGAATGCCAGTTATAGGAAGTTATAGCTGGTGAATGGTAGGTGATACATAAGGGATGAGCTGTAAGTTGGTGAAAACCAGGGTGAACTAGCAGTTGGGGTGGATATAATTGGAGTTCCATGGCCTGTTGGCCAGCTTATGATCACCTAGTAAGCATTGATGATGGTGGGGAGTGATGGCTAAGACTGGAGAATACTGGCTGATGGTGAAATGATTGATGATGGCTAATGTTGGTAAATGATGGTTGATTTTGATGATTGCGCTCAATGGTGGTTACATGATGATTGTGGATTTCCTCATTAAATGGCTGCTCAACCAAATACTTTCTGGGAATCATTCTCCTGGAATTCACAAACTCGAAGCCGTTTTTCATAGGTAAACCATCTATTAGTGGTGGGTTTTCTCCGAAAGCGGGCAAGTCTACCAGAGGATAATGGCTCATGAGACAAACAGGAATGGTTAAAACCACATCATTGGTGGTAATGATGCAGGTCGATAGCCCACTTCCAATCAGTGGGATGGTTCCTCGAGTAGAGACCAACGTGCCCTCTTCTCGGGTCTTTCTGCCAGTCGTAAGATTTTGCAGTATCCAATCACCGGCTGTTGTTTGAAGACTCATCTCCACTGGGTTTGGCATTGTTGTCATGTGAAATCAGTTTATCCACCAATTTCATCAATCCACCCTAGATGATTTCTACTCACCTGTTTGTTATCAGGATTTAATGTAGGCCCTTTCAGGAAATCAGCAGAAAACGGCATCACTACTTGGATGATCCGTTGGGGACCAGCTGGGGGATCACGTGTTGGGTGCCACGGGTGGTCAGGATTGGGTGAAGAAGTTCCCCGAAGTCCTGGGCTTAGCTGCAGATGAACTGGCCTCGGGTCAAAGCACTGCGCCCAGCTACCTGAAGACGGCTCCTTGGCCCTGCTGGTCCGTGGGAAGTTGAGGGCTGGGTGGTGGGAAGTTGAGGATGAGACTGTCCGGGTGAAGATGCGCCCTGCGAGGGAGAAGGGAGGTCACCACTTGGAGCTTTCGCTCTGGGAATGGTGTGATTGGACCAGCCATGTTTTGATTTTACCTGGCTATGCAACAAAGATGCCATGACCTAACATGCAGCCCCAAGTCTCAGATGCTGATCAAATTCTGTTGGTTCTGACTTGTTGAGGGTTGTCAGTAGCCTTTACACACTAATATTAAACCTAAGGATCAATAAACCACAGGTTGATTCGTAGGGATTAATGAACCTTGGGTCCAAAGATCTTAGGTTGCCCAGGGGTGTTCTTCCGCCATTTCCACTTCCAGCCTGTGGTGTGCAAAAGTCGTACCCCCACTGGCCCCGCAGGTAAGTTGTATTGGCGATGGGGATCAACAAATGGACCGTTCTGAACATTCCAACAGTCGGACCAGTAACTGGTCATGGGTCTGGGATGTGAACTGACATGGGTACTAAGCATAGCATTGACCCCAGGCCATATATGCGTCTTTTGATCTACATGTCTTTGTTATGCAGCGGGGGCAGCTATGGCTTGTTCTGGACACAACCATGGTTGAGTGACTTGCAGACCCATTTGGAACCGCTAGGTAGCCGCCAAAGATGCTTGGTTTGCCACTTAGACCAAGTACAACTGCAACGCAACTGGTGACTTCCACCATCGCCAAGTTGCTTTATAAAGAATGTAGATTTAAAACACTTCATTGTCTATAGATCTTGAGTATCGCCAGGTGATGGCAAGATCAACTGTAGTTGTAATCATGATTTATCGATTAATATGAGGCAGTTACAGTAGACACTTCGCTGATTGCAGCATCTGGTTGTCGCAACCAGCTCATCATGAACGGCGCCCTGTAGTTGGTCCAGATCGCCCTTGCCTGGCACCTAGGAGGTTGCTTACAACAAGGCCATCCGCTCCAATCCCCAGCTGCTGGGGAAGAACTACGACTGCCTGGCAGAGCACGACACTGATCTGGGTACGTACAGTGGGAGCTGCCACGGGCACTAGCGATCACTAGCGATCACCTGGCTCTGGACGTCGCTAAGTAGTGCTGTAGACGTCCACAACCGAGGCAACATGCATGGCCCTCCATGGCTGGTTTGCGTATAGGTTGTTCTGGTCTCAGTCAGCCGCAGAAGCCTTTGTATCAATTCTTGTCGATTCTTATTGGCTATTTTTGGCCATCAACCAACCATGGACTATGATTTAATACTGATTAATCATCATGAACCACCACGAACCACCACGACCCACCATGAACCACCATGAATCATCAGCAGCCAACCAAATCCGCTACCATTTGCATCCAGCCGTTGCTTGGCTCAGTGCACAGAACCCAGCGAGGACGTCTCCGCTGTCAAGCTGCAGGATGGACCCTCGCAGCTGATGCGGGGCACCTCCCATCGAGTCGCCTCAGCTGGGTCAAGCTGCAGGGTTCCTGCGCACCCTGCAGCTTGGCCCAACTGAGGGGTCACTGGTGTTCCATGCGTCGGATTGCTACAAAGTGGGCCACGGTTGTTAGATGTTGTCAGCTAGAGTGGTTTCTAACTAAGTGAGTTAACTAATCTGATGTGAGCTACCAGGTTCAGAGGTTATGACCCAACTTATAACTGCTGTGGATGTACTTTGTGGCCTGTTTATCCAGATCCTGGCGGCCGCGAACGTCTCAGCTGGTGCAGCCTCGCCGTCTCGCAACGAGCGACTGGACAAGGGTCGTGCCGCCAGCTGTGGGTGCTGGCATGCTGGCGCTCAATGGTTGACCTATGGCTGAGCTTGGTGCCGATGTTTGCTGCGAAGACAACGAAAACAACTGCTGCTCGAAGTGCCACAGGTTTGACTGAAACGTGGGTGACTCAGCTGACACAAAAACTATCCTCCAAGAACTGCTGCAGATGATCTTCCAGAGGAATCGTTGTGACTGCCATGCCGGAGGACCGAACACGTCGTGTCATCACCCGGGGCTTGCACGGTACTGTGGTCAGTTTGGCGAAAACAGAATCTGTTTCGTTGCCAGGGCGCTCCAGGCATAGCTTGGCAAATTCCCTTGCTTCTGTTCAGCAACCGAGTAGTCTAGTAGTCACCCCTACTGTAGGCCTTGATCCACCAATTTCGCCAGAACTGCCGAAGCACAAGCGACGTACAGGTTGATGGTGGACATCTGTGGACTTTTGCATCGCTTGGAGACAGTCCACGGGCCACAGACTGCCGCCATGGGGGCACCTCAGCTGGGTCAAGCTGCAGGGTTCCTACGCACCCTGCAGCTTGGCCCAACTGAGGGGTCACTGCTGTTCCATGCGTGGGATTGCTACAAAGTGGGCCACGGTTGTTAGATGTTGTCAGCTAGAGTGGTTTCTAACTAAGTGAGTTAACTAATCTGATGTGAGCTACCAGGTTCAGGGGTTATGACCCAACTTATAACTGCTGCATGGGGATGTACTTTGTGGCCTGTTTATCCAGATCCTGGCGGCCGCGAACGTCTCAGCTGGTGCAGCCTCGCCGTCTTGCAACGAGCGACTGGAAAAGGGTGCTGCCAGCGACGGCCCAGAACGCCAAGGTTGGTTGACAGTTGATGATGGTCAATGTTGGTGCTAAGGATTCCAATGTCAAAAAAGAACCCTGATGTCACAAAAAAGGGTTCCAATGTTGAAAAAAAGCTCTGCCCAATGTTGGTCAATAGTGGCTGACGATGGTTGAGAGCAGTTGATAGTTGTTCATACATGTTCATGCTAGTTTTGAAGGTGGCGCTTGATATTGGAGCCCAGGGCTGTACACAACTTCAATGCGTTGATATGAGAAAGCCAAACCACAAAAATTTCGACAATGTAGCTTGGCTGCTTGATATTTGATGTTTCCCAGGGACTGCTGTCAGAGTTGCACCCACGAAAGGATCCGTGTCAGGTCCAGGTCCACTCACCATTTCTCGTGATGGTCAAACATGACCCAATTCTGTGATTTTTTCATCACATGAAAGGGTGGGTGGCTGCAGGGACCCATCTAAGCCGGTAAAAGTTGCTGTCCTTTCGGCTGATGCTTGAATTGCCGCGGCCTACCGCTAGAATGAGCAGCTTTGAGAAGCGGGCAAGAGGACTGTAGATGATTGCGCTTCAGAGAATAGTGTTACTTCGGGTTGTTCCTTCAACTAAACCTAGTTACGAGGGAGACACCGAAACTATCTTCATCCTTCTGATCACTGCTGTGTACGGGGGTGATCTGATTTTCATGACAACTCACCTCGTTGTGCTAGTTGTATATCGCATTTCTATGGTTAATCAAGGTGTATTCGATCAACCTTCGTTGGGGATAACACGGTAGTTCAGCATATCGATGGCTATACTGACCAGCCAACAAGCCAATTTTACCCAATTGTATCTACCACAAGTCAGGCCGTCGCTCACTTTGTAGCCAGATGATCCCCGGAAACCCTGTAACCCGCAACGTGTGCCTCACAAAGGCGTAGGCATGCGACACCCCTCCAGCAAGGAAATCGACCAACCAACGTAGTTGAACAACGACCACTGGTTAATGAGTGGTTCATCTATGTTAATCTATGGTTAATGAATGGTTAACCTACGGTTAATGAACGATTCTTCGGCATCAACAGTGACTGCTGGTGTTCTAAATGCTCAGGAGGCCCGTCCAGCAACATGTGTTTATCGCAGTTGTTGCGGTCTGGTTGCGGTCGCTCGTTGCGCTGGGTGCGCTCAGGAAAGTTGCCAGGGACAGTGCTCGAGATGTTGGAACACCTAAGAGTTGATCCGCAAGCGAAAAAAGTTGGGCGCGGCCAGGGACTGAAGGACAAATGCCATACACATGCCGTAGAAAATCTGGCAACGGTTGGATCTCCTATGCATGACATGTGATTGTTGAGTATGATGGGTTCACCACCATTGACCATTGTGAACCATTATCAACCATTATCAATTAGCTATCATGAACCATGATGATTAATTTACCATTATCAACCATCATTGACCATTATGAACCATGATTAATTAATAATCATGAACCATGACGATAAAACCGTTATTGCCCATTATCAACCATGAATGACTACTGTCAACCGCCACCAACCACCATCAACCGCAATTAACCACCTTTATCCACCTTCAAGAACCATTAATCGCCGCCACCACTGTCATCATTCACATTCACCACCCATGTCCAACTCTTTTTAACCAATAATTGACCACCATCACCATTACAAACCATGATCAACCATTCGTTGACCAAGGATTACCCTCTGGTCAACTAACATGGCTGGCGGGAAAATCCACCATTTTGTGGTTGGAAAACCCAATCGGAAATCATCCATTGAACTGATGGATTTGCCATTGACATGTGGGAGTTTCTCAAGGGGAAGCCCAAATCATCCGTAATTAATCATTTGTAGTAATAAACCAGCCATTTTTGGGGTACCATGTTAGTTTATTACCAGAGGGTAACCATGAGAAATATTACTGTAACATGGTACCTTTGGCAATATTAATCATTTGTAGTAACATGGTAATAATTAACCAATTTAAGAAACTACCATGTTAGTTTACCAGAGGCTAACCACCCTGAAGCACCACGACGATCCTCACGCTTCAGGTGCAGATGCGACCACCGCCGCAACCCGCGCCGGTGGCGCAAGCTGCGCAAGCGCCGGCGGGCCGCGGGGTTGCGCCAGTGGGGGGACCAACGTCGCGTCACGGGACCGTGGTGAGGTGGTGCGGGGTGGCTATTGGTGGTTGATGACGACAAATGGTGGTTATTCAGTTTAGTAAGCTGGTCAATAGTAAATAATTAATGCTGGTTGATAGTGTTTAATCGTGGTCAACAATATTTCTGAATGATGGTTAATGATGGTTGATCATTGGCTGATGGTGGTTAATAACAAGTGCAAATGGTGAAACAATGATTAGTAGCAATAGTTAAGATCGTTGATCATTGGTCTGTAATCGTGGTTCAGTCACTGTAACAATGGCAAATGACCACAATCAGAAGTTGCTAATAGTGCTTTGTACTGTTTATGCTGGTCAATAATGGTTAATCATGTTTGATAAATGCTTGATGATGTGTTTGATAATAATGGGTGATAACAATAGTTACTCATTGGTTGATAATGATGGTTCATCATTGGTTATTCATAGTTATTAATCATGGTTAATCATCAGTTTGTATACTATTATTTGACGGTGGTGAATGGTAGTTAATCCTTGTGGTTACTGGTGGTTAATCATTATGCATAGATATGTGATCAAAATGATGGGTTTATATGGGTTCATCTATCTATGCATTAATGTTCCTGGTGATGCTTTTCCTGGTAAATTTTGAACGTTTATCCGGGCATTGAATCGTACATTTGATGTGAGTTGACAAACTATAGGGTTTAGCCATCCAAAGGTTTGACTTTTTTTTGACTGGAAAGGTTGATGGTTTATGCAGTGCCTATGGATTCTTACCGGTGACGGTTCATAGGTCGATGCTTTACTTCACCATCACACTTGATGGTGAAAGGTGCTAATCCTGCGAACTGTAGACACTGAAGAACGTACTTACTTATGTCAGTTTGGAGTTTAATGATGCTGAATAGTGGTAAGCGATCAGAGATTTCTATTTTAGGTTGATACCCTTGACCAGTTGTAGGTCACTGATGGTTTGCGGCACTGGTGGTTACACCTGCTGAAACATAGAACCAATACGTGCAGCGATAGAAACACTGACAACCATTCGATTGCGCTGGGTTGATGTAAGCAACAGTTGTTGTTCGTATGACTTACACTTTGTGGACATGTGAGAGACCACCAAAAAGGTCTGCCCCAGGAACATTACTTGGAATGAAATAAAAATCAAACCTGCAGAAACGAAGGCAAGTTCAACTTTCACCGGTATTGCCCACATCTGCAAAACCCCCTGTAAAGCGAAGACGACCTCTTGTATCGTCTTGTAACGAAGGAATATGTGATATATATATATATATATTTATCTATTTTTCTTCCTTCATGGCGGTCCCTCATGAACTTGTGTCATTTAGCAGACATGTCCACAAACGTTCTGAACATTTACAGACGTGAGACTGTTTGAAGAGGTTGTTTACTTGGCATGATCAACTGATGGGAGTTATCAGCCTCGATTATGCGGAGCTCAAATCATTCACTAGCGGTTGGTTTATATATGTCGCTTCCTCTCATCGTTCAAAGTTTGACCAAATGGTTCACATCCAAAATGTTGCCAAAATGAAAGCCACACATTGGTCCCTGGCAGATAGCCTGGAAAGAACAGAAGTTGTTGGGGTTTACCTTCTTTATTTTTCCTGACTGTGTAAGGCTTTTGCAGCCCTGCTGAAACCTGGGTCCTCAACAGTGGAAACTATCGCGAACCGTGATATTCAATCCACAAATTACCCAACTACAAGCTCACTGTAAAGTTTCAACCTTGCGGCTGTGTAACCATAGTCTTGGTATGTGCCAATAGCCAATAGACTTACATAATTGATTTCATGAGACGGTCTATGTTGTTGCGTCGAAATACTCAGCCGCAGCCATTTGGCATTCACCGCGTCGATCGTTGGTGCCGGTGGCGCGGTTGGTGCACGGTGGCATGAGGGCAGTCCTGGTGGCGGTGCTGGCCATGTACGCCATCCAGGGCAGCATCGATGCACTCAGCGACAGCACTCTGCCTCAGCTACTCAGTGAGCATGACACGAGCCTGGAAGCCAGCGAGGTGCTGGCCATTGTCAAGCTGCCAGCAGCCCTCAAGGTGCAGCTGTAGTCGTTGCCAGGATGTAACTTCGACTTGTTCATGTGTCAGAGATGTGGAGTACCTCAGGTTTTCATGGGTTGTCATGTCCATGCCGGGCGCACAAGATTGAAGAAGGGAGCGTTGATCAAGATATTGTGGAGATGAAACCACCCCAAATAATGCAGTTGGTTTAACATTGCGTCATTGATGTTGCTGCTGATGGTTGGTTTTGGTCACGGATCAGCGTCATGATCAGGAATGATGAACCATGAGGTCATGATTCTTGTTTGAGACAAGTGGTTTGTTTATCAGTGGGGAACTTTAGTCACTGTCTTAGTCATGGGAGATCCATGCTAGAAACCGCTCCCAAGTCTCACATAGCGGGCGGTTTCCCTTCAAAGGCTGGTTAGTGTTCTGGATCTACCTAGGTGATCATTCGCCCTGGCCACTCAGAACCTGTACAAAGCAGGTCATGGCCATGTGAACAGAACCATGGTGAATGTACGGAGCAAATTTTGTGGGATCATTACGACCGGCTTGAAGGAGCCATGATTAGGCACTAAATGGAATGATCCAAGTAGGGATCTCCCACTATTCATTAACCATCATGAACCCTACTTACCAACTTGGGATGCACCACCAATGGTTGAAAAGCCCTGGCCACGCTTCATGCCCGCTGAAGCCATCGCCATGGCTCCCAGCCGGATTGCCGTTTGGCTGGCCCACATTGCCTGCTGCTACCCTCGGTACCCCAAGCGGCTGATCATAAGATGGTGGTTCTTGGCCCTCTGGGCCCATAAGATGTCACACGTCTGCGCGTCCCAACCCATCTGGCTTCCAACCTGCGGGCTTTCGCCTCGCCGTTAACCGAAGCGGGAGGGACCCCTTCTGCTTCGATGAAGCCCTATTTGGATTGTTAAGATAGATGGTCGAAGCTCACCAGTACGACTTTGACATATCTGGTTGGTAGCATCAGTTTGTTTCTGCAAAAAATACATGTATGTATAGCCATCATTATATCACCATTTCTAGCAACCATCAATACGAATCATCATCAGTCACCATCAATCATCTCTATCGACCACTAATAACCATTGTCATCAATCGTTGTTATCAACCATTGTCAATCATCATGAATCATTATCAACCATCATGGTGCAGTATGTCAATCATTGTCGACCATTGTCAATCATGATCAACCATGATTTTCAATCAACATTCACCAACATGTCATCCTGGTTTATTGACCAACCATTCAGTGGTCAAAATTGTCGGCAAAGCTCCAGGTGTTTTTTGCACCTTTGGTGGATTATGGAGCTCAACACATCCATGGCGGCTACAAGAGCTTGGTGATGCTTTTGCAGGGTGTCATGCTCGCATTCATTTTGGTCCTCATCCCACTGCTGCCTGAAGCGCTGGAAAAAGGTGAGGGTCATCGTTGTGACCGTTGATTCAGGACATGAACCATCATGAAGAATGATCAACCCACTAGTCAGATTCGCCCAGGGCATTTGGATCGATCCACGGGCAATGATAACCGGCACCTTTTTGTTACATGGCTTTTTCATGTATTACAGCAGTGCGCCGCCGAAAGTCGGTGTTTACCGAAAAGACTGAGCAACAATGTTGTAGAAGGTCTCATGACACTTGATCATTGCTGGCACGTGACGATTCGTAAGTATTAAAAATGATATAGAATGATCATGAATTGTGAATTATTGTCAATTATTGGCCATTGCGATTCTTCAATTATATTCAATTCATCTGATGAACCACTCTTAACCATGATCATCTCGGGGGTTACCGTGGGGCTCGCCTGCTGCCCGCTGTAGGTGGCCGCAGCGGCGCGGAGCATCTTCGCTGGGCCTTGTTCCGAGTGACGTTGACCAACGCGGTGAGCGATTTGACGTTAGATGCCTTTGCCCTGCGGCAGATGCCGGAGAAGATGCAGCATCTGCCTGCAGTGTGCCAGGTGATTGGGCTTTTTGTTGGGGGAACAGCTGGAAGATCTGGATTTTATAAGATGAAGCTAGCAATGGACATGCCAGCTGTCTACGTTGTGAAACGATTTGTGTACATCCTTTTGCTTGTGTCTTTCATGGCAGTGGCAGCTGTAGGGCTTGCTGGAAAGACTGACCGAAGTCAATGCGAACATGTGGAGTTCAGAGGTGTGATGCAGAAGTTCTGGATCTTCTTGACTCATCGACCGAACATGTCCCACTGGCTCTTGTACCAATTCTTTATGCCTGCTGTGAACTTACATCACGGCATGGTGCTCCCAATTCGCTATGAACAGTTTGGATTGAAACCCGAAGCCTATGCTGATTACGACCTGCCACTTGCAGTGGTCACTCTGGTTGTGTTGCTTTTCGCATCCCGGGCAGCAGAGGATACGACCCAACCGCTCACAGTGGTCATGAAGGGATACTTGGCGGAAAGCTTGGTGGTTGCAGCTCTGGTGGTCCAATACTGCACTTGGTCCGGTGATGCTCCCAGCGAGAGCTTCAAGATTCTGTATCCGCGTGAGTTTCAGTCAAGTTCTTTGATCTTTTCCATCGCAACCAGCCAACCAACAACCAAACAACATCAACCAACCAGCAAAAACCAACTACAACCAACACCAACATCAACCAACCACAGCCAACCATACCCGCCACAGGTACGTTGCGCTATGCAAGTTGCACGATCTCCTGTTCTACGTTTGCGACATGTTGGAGTTCGCCTTTATGGGTCGCATCGCCTCGCTGGATCCCAGCCTGGTGGCCACACTGGTGACCATGCAGGCGTCGGCCTTCAACTTCTCCGGCTTTCTCTACCCCGGGCGCCTTGGACAGGGGGTCTGGGTTAGGGGTTTCCTGGAGGAATCGGTTGACCCTCCCAGGTTCCTCCCTTCAAATGTGTTGATTCTAAAGCAGGGCCACACCGGTGACGTCCAGTTCTCGCGTTCAGCCAACTCATTGGCGTCAATGAAGCTGCCAGCAATATCCAAAAAACGAGGTGCATATGAACGTATGAAGAAACAGTTGTGATTAGCAGTAGCTATTAATTATTAATGGTAGGAATCAATAGAAAGAGGATCGAATACGTTTATTAATTATGAATCAGTAGTTATTGATTAATGGTAGCTACTACCATGATAACTATGACGTTAACACTGACTATAGTGGCAATCGATAGGAAGAGGATCGTATAAAATTACCATTAACAATAGGAATTCCCGACATCAACAGTGGCCTGATAGGCTGATAGAAGTAGAAGACTGGAAATGTCCGAAACTGCTCAACCGTGCGGAAACTGCCAACGCGGAAAGTTGTTCTTTTGGGGTTTGTGCTTTAAAGAAAATGAAATTGGGATCGTAGAAATACGGAGACATATTTATGTAATTTCATAGTGTCGTTGTACAATATCTATGATATCTTTTACTGGTATATACGAATAGCGGTTGTATCGTAGTATGTCATAGGCATTCATCATAGAAATGGTGTAGAGGTTATTGCCAAAAGGCAGATACGGTCTTTGAACTCAGCTTTATGGGTATAACATAAGCACGAAAATGCACGAAAATGGTGGTCGTACATGTGGTTCTTACAGAGGGTCAGCCGCACAAGATGCTGGCGATTCTTCGTAGCACCAACATGCGCCAAGCACTTGTGTGTGGTACTTAATGATGATGTGAGCCAACATTTGAGCTTTGTTCAAAACCTATGGTATTTATATAGATGTATTTGACTTTAATCTTCGGTGGAAATATTCATGCAAAAGTTGCACGGGGCCTGCATCTGGCAAGCTTTTTGCAAGCTTCGCGCAAGCATTTTGTTCGCGCAAGCTCGCGCAAGCATCTCATGCAATGTAGCAGCATGCCTTGACCGTCTCCCAAACATACCTGAAATGCCTTCTCGCCCACAGAGCGCAAGTAAAACCTTATAGAATGACAAATTTGAATCCCCGCACAAGCTCGCGCAAGCAAGCCTTAAGATAGACCCCTGGCGTAAGCAACGGTTGGGATGGCGCAAGCGCCGCGCAAGTGTTTGGCGCAAGCAGGAAGAATTTCCACTAGATTTCAAAGGAGGCTTTGAACACTGCACATTTGTGGCCGCTATGTGGCCCTTATCCGAAATCCACAAGAAAAGAAAGGCCTGGATCTCACTTGCGCCTGTCGGGCCTACGGGATGGGTGGCTGAGCGCCATCAAGTTGAAACTGCTAGCTGATCAACTGCTAATCATGGCGCTTTTGAACCAACCACAGGAGCAAAACTAGTATCACTAGCTGACTAGCTATTTGCTAGCTAGCCAACAAGTAGCAACGGTATAAGCATCATCAACTAGTGATAGGGGTATGCCTCGGCAAACCTTTTTGAGGACATATCTCCAACCATCACGTGTTGGTTGGTCATCAATAAAGACTGGGCTTTCAATTTGTCGAAACTGGTTTCATGGCGATTGATGCTGGCATCTCGAACCACGAGTCCATGTTTGGTAGCTCATCATCCTCAGGCTGTACGCCCAGTAGGGCTCACTTCTGTGCCCCGTTGGCACACAGTGATATACGGCTTGATGAAAAAAAAAAACATTTCGGCTATGATGACAAAAATAGCTGACAAAAAAAACCAATCACACGGTAAACCACAAAAAATTGGACAAACCGAGAAGCTCCAGTTGTTAGTGGTTGAAGTCTTCCGTGGACAGCGCAGAGCCGCCGTGTTTCCAGGTTAGCTTCGACCTTGGTGGACATGTATTCTTCCTGCTCAATGACCGAGAAGAACTCCTTGTCCTGTGCCCAAGATGCGTATCCAGCCGTTGCGGCTGGTCTCACATCAATCACATTGATCTTTTTGATCCTTTCATGGAGGCAGATCAGCGCATATCAGGAGTTGTCCACTTGTGTTGGGTGGCAGCAGCAGAGGCCTTTGCTTCGAAACAAGTTTACTGTGGCAATTGTGGTGCTGTGTATGCTTTTTGTGACCGTGAAAGAAGTCCTGGTGTGACTGGCTTCCAGGTACCAGCTTTCTTCCACTGGCAGCCGTATAAAATTGACTCGGAGCCAGGAAGGTGTGGTAAACGATGACACTGATGAAGAATCGATGCTAGTCATGAATGGTTCCTATTAAACATGAAACATACGTCATGGATTAATCTGCGCTGGTCAGAAGACTTAATCAACCACTAATCATGCTCATGAAGGGTTCCTGTTCAACAATGGCCTGCTATAGTTTGACTCATCGCAAAGATCAACCCCTCAAGTGGGTAGCTGTGAAGAAAACTTGCCTGTTGATACCTGCCAGTTGAAGAACGCAACACGACGTGGAGCATGTTGGTTGATCAGCGCAGGTGGGGTAACCTGTGTTATTTTCCATTGTTAAGCACCATCAAACAGCAGCACCATGAACACGTAGTATCAACCCTCCACCATCATCAACTATCATTAACCACCACGAACTTGCCAGTGACATCCATTTTTCAATCAAGAACAACCATCATCAACCGTCATCCAATAGAATTCATGAACCATTTAACCCTATGAGCAGTTCCCCTTTGGGAGTGGCTGCAGATCTTGTTCAAAGTGGGTGTACTGTGTCTCCCAGGCAACAGTTTGATGCGACTACACAGGGAAAGACAGGGAAAAACTGCTACATGACCATTGTATATTGTATTATATCGTCATTCAACCTAGCAATAGAATACTGTAAGACATACCATTCACCATTTTGTTGTGATGGCTGATGATCATCACAATGAAAGCGAGACGCTGAAAAATGTGATGACCCAAAGTTTATTTCATATTGATTATTTTTAACCATTTAGATTTTACTGATGACGGTAAAATGACTGTTCTGGCGAGTAAAACCATTGTGAACAATGACCATTCCGGTATTATGAAAAAACTGTTTAGAACCATTCTGGTGAGTAGCCGTGGTTTATACCATTGACATTTCGACCTCACGTTTACATCGCATCCCCAAGCCCAACCCTTCGCCCGGAGAACGTCGTGCCTCGCTCGCTGAGGTGTCCGTTTGGGGTGACACAACAACGGCGCCCGCGGCAAGCTGGGATCCTAGTGGCCTCAGGATACCGTGGAAAAGATTCTCGGGGAATGCGTGGTTAGTTGATGATTCATTGAAGGTTACTTGATGGTGAAAAAATTGGTTTAGTGATGTTTAAGTAATGGTTATTTGATGGGTCATGATTAATGAATAACTAATGATGGTTCATCGTGACTGGTTAGTCAAGGATTAGTTCGTGGTTTAGTGATGCTTGATCTTTGGGAAATGTTCGAAGCGAAGTTCATCACCATTAGGCAAACCATCTATTTCTAAGGAGGTTTCTCAAAGCATCACGAGAGAATAATGGTGGAAGACCAACAAATAGTGGTGAATCTAATGAATCTAATCATTACAATCGTGGTCAAATGGCCTATCATTGAGGTAATGGTGGAAAGTCAGAGATTCATGAATTTACTAAATCCAACCATTACTACTGAAATGAAACATTACAATGGCCTTTCCCAGGAAGGCACAGTTGTTTTTTTTTGCATTTTAAGGAATGATGATGGGAACTTTGTAAACCAAGCTTGCTGAGAACGGACTACGCTTGTATGACACCAACGAACCAACCGATGAGTCTAATCAAGTGCAATGGTGGTTCTTATGAATCATTAACCCAATTGGCTAACCTAGTGGATGATGGTTAAACATGATGATTAGCGACGGTTCATATCAAGGATGGTTAATGTTTGATGGCTGATGCCAGTGCTTAATGGTTACTGATGGTTGTAAAATGGCTACTGATTCACGGTTCCTGAAATGCATTGGCTAGTCATGATGAATTCCAGTAACATAAGTAAGTCTTCATGGCAGTTAATGATTATATTATATTATCTTACTGTCTGAGGAAGAATGGTTTGCAACGAATTAAGGGCTAACGTAATGGTTGTTGATTGATTCGATTAATTGATTGTGGACAAGAATCATGGCGGGGCATGACTATTTGATGGATACCCAGCAAATCATTTGGTATGAAACCAACCAACATGATGATAACAATTCTCTACCAGTCATGATGGTAAAACTGCAATATGCTGCACTAGCAGCACTGGCAATGGTGCCGGAATTGACAACCCGCACCTTTTGGAGACTTGGTCCTGCAGATTGCCCCCTGAATCAGGACTCGTTTGTTCGCTGCTCACAGCCACATCTTTAGGCTTCATTGAGCTGATTTGTTTGTGCTCGTTGGAGGCAGTTTTTATTGGTTTTTACTTATTTCATTGGCTTGTTTGGTTTCTGCGGTGGAACATGTTGACCCGCGCGTTCTGTTGAAAATCTGTATTGTTACAAGCATGGTTTTGGTTCCTCGCTCTTCATGACACAGCTGCTATGAAGCAACGGTCACAGTGAGATGGGATAAGGTTCGTTTCTTGGCTCCTTTCATGACCCATCCAAATTCAGGCCATACAACCAGAAAAATGGAAGTCCCCAAATCGCAAGTTCAATACAGGCCTGACACAGAAGTTGCTGTGCCCATTTGTGTATACATATGTACATATTCATTTGTACATGCATACTGTTGCACATACATGCGCACATTCATACATGGGCGCACTCACACAACACATTACAAGCAGACATACGGACACAATCATAAACGCAGACATCCATACATGCGCCCATACATGGTGCCGTGTCGCAGGTTTCTGTCACTTTCTGTCATGTTCAGTCACCATAACGCGAATACACACATATATACATACAAATATGTTTATATGTACACTATCTACACATATATACATATATTCATTTGATTTTACACCATACATATAAGTATATATTTCGTTTTTTACAATAAACATTTATGCATACATGTCACAGTAATCTCTAAAACTCAACTTCTACGAAAAATCTCAGGCACAATCTCCACGTGTCGCCGAGGCGCGCCAGCGATTGGAGGCCACTTCCCTGACCTGGGCGGCGTACCTGCTCAGTCCAAGAAGGCGAGCAGCGCTCGTCAGCGCGGCCCAGGGGAGCTACCAAGGATCCAGTAGGCTGGTGATGGTTATGATGCTGCCATGGTTGGTCATGGCCCTGCAGTTGTTGATGTTAATGGTGAATAGTGAGACTAGTTAGTGACTAGGGCTTTGTTTCTAGCGCGAACTGATGGTAAATGCTGGAAATGGTTGGTAATCATGGTAAAAGGATCGATTTTGATGGTTATTTAACAATGCTTTTTTGATAGGGGTTAATGATCATACATCTATAGTGATTACATATGGTTGCTGATGTAAGAATGGTGTTCAACCAGTTTTGATGGTTGAACATGCTTTTTTAATGTTGGTAAAAATGTTGTTAATGATCTTAGATACTGGCTAATGAATGGTCAATCACTGGTTCATATACTTCAACTTGGAAAACTGCAGTGATTTCTGGGTACCTGATGCTTTTCTGCAAGCTTTTGGAAATAGTTTTTCGGATGTGAACAAACATGAATACCACCACTATTCGGACATGAACTGGTAGGATCAGTTGCAGCGATTTCAGATGCTAATTCGCTGACCGGAAGTTGCATGCTAGTTTGTGGTGAGAATGACATTCTGTCACTCCATGGATCTTCAAAGCACAGAATGTTTACTCACAATGACACTGCATGACATTTCGCACCCAGTTGCTATTTACATATTTGATATATGGATACGAAATAGTTGCCAATACATCAATTATACACTTTCTCTTGCAACCACTACACCCCTGAAGTCTTGCCTGTTTTTGCTGTTGTTGGCTCTGTTTCTATTTGTCTTCGTTTTCGTCCTTGTTCTTCTTGCTGCTGTCCTCCTTCTTGTTGTTGTTGTTGTTGTTGCTGCTGTTGTTGTTGTTGTTGTTGTTGCTGCTGTTGTTGTTGTGGTCGTCATCGTCGTTGTTGTTGTTGTTGTCGTCGTCGTCGTTGTTGTTGCGCCCATTGGTTGTTGCTACACAGTGGTACTCCCTGGTTACCAATTGCTTTATGAGCCTGGAACCATGGTTATGTCTACCAAAATTGTAGCTATTCTGGTCATAAACCAACTGGGCTATTGGAAGTCTGTAGTCAATTCTGGCCTGGCCACTGAATTTCTTATCCTTTGTACAGAGTGGTAACCTCCAATAATCGTTTATAGACAACTCTTACATGTAACTATAGATGCGATAACTATTATGTTCAATTCAACTCATATCTACCACAATTGGCATTTACCGTAGTACCAAGTTAGCTAGCGTTGGGGCCCCAACAACAACCACCATCAAGGGGCGCACCAGGACAAGCAAAAGGCCGCCTACGCCAATTTGGCGGAGCAGCCCTCGACTGCGGCCCCCAACTCAACAACCGCACCTAGCTGGAGCCGGGAGCCCCAACACGACAAGGGCCGGCCAAGGGTTGACAGCCCGGACGTGACGGTTGGTGATGGTTGCTGATGGTTGGTGATGATGGTCAGTGATGGTTCGTGATGGTTGACAATGACCCGAAATGATGGTTGATTGTGCCTAAATGATGGTTGATCATGATGATTGGAGATCCATAGTTGATGATAAATAACGAGCAATTTCTGGCCAGTGGCGGCTTATTAGTATGGATATGGCACAATTTGCTCTCACGGACTTATCAAATTGGTTCATCTAGTGAATTGTGGGATTTGAATGGATTTGACCCAATCACAGGCTGACTGCCTAAGGTGCATTAGTTGTAGTACCGCATCACCGTATTTCATCGTGCATCACCGTATTTCATCGTGTGTTGAAGTTGCACCAGTACTTGTTGGGGATCACTGGTTCCATTGCGCCAATCGCAAGGCCATGCCAATCGTAGCTAGTTGGTCCAGCTGTTTCATTTGGTGATGAAAAGACGATGTGGGGGATCATTTCATGTCATTTCTGGTGATGATCATGAATCTGTACCGGCCTGGATGTATGTCATTTCAAAATCAGTCATTTCGCCCGGGTCTAGGGCCATATCCTCTGAAAATATCACCTGCAACGAGGCTGATATGCCAATATGTACCTAGGCAGGGCTGGCATATCATTAGCTTGGGTAAACCCATATCGGAGCCTTTCCATCGGCGCATTAGTTCCTAAGGGTTTACAAGAATGCCGGTGGTGAGGCTAATTTGCCCGTTACATCTACAATCGGTTTGATTGATAATAAACCCATGACTAGTTGGTGCTTTCAACATGCTTTAATTTCCCCAAGATTTAGGGATGATTGGTTGATGAACTCATACTTTTCATAGGGTAGTTCAACCACCAACCAGATAACATCCCCAACATTTACCACATATCCATTTGGGAAGCCCCAAAGAGCCATGGATGGTCGGATCGAGAGTGCACCTCGAGGCCAAGCCCATCGAGCACCGCCTACCTTCACCTTAGAGGCGCTCCCCAACTCATGGTCGGCGGTTAGTGATTGGCAAGTAGCGGATTGTGATTGCCAAATTGTTATGTGAATGGTTCGTGATAGCCATAGTAGGTTAGTGATAGCCATAGAAATTGTTGAAATGGTTACCTAGTATGATTAACTCACCAGCATGGTGAATAGCTAACTAACTAGAATCTCCTGTTGAAATTGCCATAGAAATCACCTATGTCTAGCATCACTAAAAGGTTGAATCACTAGGAATTACCAACTGTTCATGGTTGTTATTGATGATTATTGAAGTAGCAACGAGTACAGTAATTGATTATTGCCATTGTATGTGGGTGGTATTCATTGATGAATGGATGGTTCACGGATTGTGATTGGTTAAAAGCATGAATCATTTTGATCAGTATAATGCTACAACCTTGTTGACGGCCATTATAACCATATCATCAACAATGTGAAATGGATCGTTATTGGTTGTCATCGGTTGTCAATGATTCTTGGTTCTTGTTCTTCGACAAACTTCCGAGGTGAGAACTACTACCATAATGGTGTTTTTTTTGCCATACCCTGGGATTCCAACGGTGCCATTGTTTCAATGTGTCTTACCGTAACAACCATGGTTTAACTAAGGGTGGAATCTACCAAAAAGGATCAGCCATGGTTTTGGTAGTGGACATATGTGGACATCACTATTGGCATCATTTCATAAAAGTGCAATCACGAAATGAAATGGTCCTCGTGTACAGTGGCTAATGTTAGGGAGGCACCAACAATAATGAAATACATAGGTAGAGGTTCTTATCCATGGTAATCGCTAGTGGGTCATTCACAACCAATACCTGATAGTTGACGCTGGTTATGAACCAACTACCTCTTAGCCACCACAACTACCTGATATTTACTTTTTTGGTTGTTGACCAAGTATTTTTCCTGGTCGATAACCACTGGTTGGAGTTGGAACCACTACCACTACCTTACAGTCAATGGTGCAACGAGAACCACCGGATAGTTATTGGCGGGCAACAACGAGTACCTCAATGTACCTAACAGGATTGACCCGTACTTACGAACTCCTCGCAGATGAAGGACTTCCCCGATAATGAATAGTTCCAACACGAACCAGTACCAATAATCAGCGCTAAATAGCTAATAGCAACCAAATAACCCAAAACCAACTTAATAGCCCAACCAAAAACCACAAATTAATCACCAACCCAGCTAATAGCTCCCCAATAACCTAGCTGAATAACCCACCCAATCTGACTTTTTCAGCCAGCCTTCAACCGGACATCCTGAAGTGAACCCAGCCGCAGCGAGCTGTGATGCAACCCGCCTTGCCTCAAGCAGGAGCTGGCCAAGCCAGCGAAGAAGGGCCGCAGTGCCAAGGTCTTTGGGAGCAAGGCGCGTCCGCAGTGCCCCAAGCGCCAGTAGCCGCATCCGTAGCCGCACCAGCCACAGATGGAAGCAGTAACCATCATGGATAACCATCATGACATCACCATTAAGATACAACCATGTTCCAAACCATCAAAGATTCCCACCATATATCTATGACAATGCTACCATTCTGGTCCCATTGTCACCATCATATCACCATGTACCATTTCTTCATCAAAAAATCCCATCATATAACTATCATATAGCCCCACCATGTTATATCATATAACCATCATATCACCATCATAAAACCATCATATGACCATCATAAAACCATCATATAACTATCATATAACCCTGATACACCCCCCACCATGTCACCATAACATGTTCACTTTTCCCCCCCACCATACCACCATCCTTCACCATTTCCAGCCCTCAGGCGGAGGCGCCCGAAGAACAGCCGGGCGCCTTTGCGCACGCGCCGCAGCCGCAGCCGGCTCCCGCCGCGCCAGCGCCAGCCGCGCCGCCCGG
>VSDK01009486.1:224645-241657 GCA_009767595.1 Symbiodinium kawagutii
AGGCGCGGGCCCAGCAGCCTGACGAAGGTCGTTATGAGGCAAGCAACTGGTAATGATTGATTTAGCCATGATTAAACCAATTGGTTTGTTTACCAACTTAATTGCTATATTACCAATTTATAGTAAAACTAGCAATTAGTTTAATATTGGTTTACCATAAATTGATTTAACCAGGATTAGACCATGAATATTATTGGTTATAGTAACAACTAGCAACCAATTGGTAATATAGCAACAATCAACTGGTAGTTTGTTAGTGGTTAATATAGTCAACCAACTGGTAGTTTCAATTAGCAACAATCAACTAGTAATAACTATATAACTGGTAATGAGAACCCAAAGGTTTAGAATAGTTATCATATGGTCATATGGTATTGAAATGGTTGAATTTTATCAACTAGCAATATCTAGTAATGATAACCCTGGATGAATCCATGCTATGGGTTTATAACTTTATAATGGTTAAATGTCGTACAATTATAGGGAACTAACCCCAGCTGCACATGCAAGTAGAGATGAGATCACCTTGGCACTCGTTACTTGTCATTGTCTAGCACCATCCACTGCAATCGGTGGTAATACTGGCGATTCTTTGATTTCCGAACCTATAGCCTGTGGCACCATCCACTTCTGTTGGCAACCAGCAGCTACTCAATGGGGGGTAACTTGGTGGCTCCCTAAACCTCACGGCTTGATGATCTCTCGGTCCTCAGGTGTTTGGGAAGACCGATCTCGGCCCAATGGCGAAGGCATGGTGTTGGAGGGTGAGTTTGGGGGGACTGGTTGAGTAGTGAGTCCCCACCTTGCATGTTCTTATGTGGGCATGGGGCGGTCTGGGGCAATATGAACCGTCCAAAAATGGCTAGGCAAACATCTGAACAGCTCGACTGTTAGGGGGTGTGAACCGCGTAGCCCTTGACCCATCCAGGCTAGGGAGATGTCCACTGGTGTATGTCTTGGACAGCCAACTTGGCATCACCAGCATTTCATTGCTTGTTCCGGTCCGTCCCAGACAGACCTTGTTGAAATAAGGTGGCCTGGAACTCTCGTACAAGGTGAATCACCACTCTGATAGCACAGATAGTGCACCCAAATTCATGGGAAATGATCTATGCCAACCCTGAGGTTGCTTGGTTGCCAAGAGAATAGTATGAAAAAGAAAACTGACTTGGGTATTGGTGAAGAGTAAATCGTATCAAGATGTAGCAACAGTTGGGGCCTTCGGTTGTGACCTGCGTTTGCGGTCGCAAAACTATCGCGATCGCTCACTTGGTACTTGCTAAAGTTCTATTCTCATTGTTATCTTTTGCAATGAATTGTCTTGTGGTCATTTTGCTTGTTACTTGCTAAAATTTCCATGGTTGCTTTCACACGAATAATCCGTGGCTTTTCAAGTTCCAATGGTTGTCTGCCTAAAATGGATCATTCAATTCTTCAAAAAAGTAAAAGATTCTCCTAGTGCCAATGGATTAGTTATGATTGATTATTCAATTCCGATTGTCAACCATTGATTATTCAATTCCAATTGTCAACCATTGATTATTCAATTCCTAAAAACCTAAAAATACAAAACAATAAATGGTTCAATTCCTAAAAAAATAATTAAAACTAATTGGCTCAATTCCTACAAAACAATAACAGGTTCTTGCCAACCACTCAAAAAATCTCAGCAACGACCATGGCTCCTGGCTCGTCGTGGCTCATCACCCCAGGTCGACAAGAGCGTGGAGAGCGTCGAGGCGTCGAGACGTACCCCGTTGACCGTAGAACCCACCCGTCCCACCCGTTCCACCCGTCCGCTTCAGGGGTTGGAACGGGTCACATCTCAACAGTTCGACCAGTGATCCAAATGGCTGGGGTAGGGCCTGGCAAGTGAAAAAGTATGGGATGTGAACAGCCAGGGGTGCATGGTGTTCCTCCCACGGCCACATGTGTACCATGAATGTTCCCAGCAGCCACAGCTGAGATTTTCGCACTTTTTGGAAATGATGGTCATTGATGGTATTGATGGTCATTATATAACTACCGAAAGCTAATGTTCTACCAAGTTGCAGGTTGAACAGGCATGAAGAGAACAGGTAAATCGGCATCAACCATGGCCATCTCCCAACGCCCCAAGCGTGCGCGTGCCGTGGTGTCAGGCGACCGGTCGGACCGCTACGACCAGCCGCGGGAACGGCCCGACCGCTACGAGCAGCCCCGGGAGCGCAATGGCTACGGGGGCGAGCGGCCTCAACGACAGCGTCGGAGATCTCAGGGGGGCCTGACAGCCGCGGCTGTGCGCGCAGGGTGGGTTCCATGTGACCCGGCTAAGGTGCAGCTAGGGTGAATTCATGATAGTTCCATGGGATATAACCAGGCTAAGTAATTCTATAAGGTAGTCTACTAGGCCTAGAACATTGGTGAATGTTGCCAGTTGGGATCCCTGGGCATGCACATACAAGTGGGAATGATGGTTATGAGGGTCTTGGTGAACTTTGGTTCGGGCGTCACCTATCAGTGATGGGTTCATCACCAACTCGTAGATCGAAGTGTTAGTGATAGAGGAAATCCCAACCTTTACCAATTCCGGTGGATTGTTATCTTGTTGTCGGAGTTGTTTTTTTGGTGCTGTGGTTCCTAAATTGTTGTTCTTTGGGTCGTGCACATCGCCACCATGCACCTGCCACGCATTGCCATGTCATTGGCTGCATGAGAGGCTGAGTGACCGCTACGCAACCAAAATCAAGCATCATTCATCATGATTTTTCGAACTCACACCTGGTCTCAGCCAAAATCAATCATTGCTCAGCATATTTCGCTAATCATTTCCTGAACTAAGCCCAGTCCTCACCATAAGAAACCAACCCTGCTCACCCCACAGCAGGTCCTTGGGGGATACCAATCAGGTCGCGAGGATCGTAGAGTGGACCGAGCGCAGCGGAGCGAGTGGGAAACCTCAGTTCTTTATCTCCTGGAGCTCTAGGGTGGGATCAGTACAAAAACTGGTAGGTTTGTTGGTTGTTGACCAATGGAATTTGTAAAGGGTTGATAATGGTTGATGGTTTTTGAATGGCTTATGAGTGGCTAATTGATTGTTGACCAATGGTTTATTAAGGGTTCCTAATTAATAGTTCAATTGGCTTAATAATTATTTGAACTTTGCTTGAACATTGGTTGATAGTGGTTGATGATAGTATCAATATCAACATCAATGGTTTATGATAGTCTGTCCCCCTTTGCCACTACCAAAAGAGACCAGTTGGTCAATGGATCAAATGAGTTAACCACGGTCATGAACTGATGGTTTAATGATGTTTAGTGAAGCATGATCGACAATAATTGTCCATGAAGCGATGGTTGACCAATGGTTAATCATGGTTGACCAATGGTTCATTAGTGGTTGACAATGTTTGATTAATGATGACCTGATGGATGAAATTCCTAGGTGACACTTGATAGTGGTGACAACTGTAATCAATGATTGTTAATGATGATCATTCGGTGTGCCTCAGTGAACTAATTCACAAGTGATCGAGTCAAAGAGCTTAACATCGATGATCAGGGAATCTCAGCTGGCGGATGTTGGTGACCATCATCAGGCGTGCCTTGCGATTGAAGGTGTGATTTTGATTTGAAACTTCCAGAATCTCTAGGCAAATTGGATGATGTGTGAGATATCTGAAATGCTTTTCCGCTTCTGACTTACCCATGTCTTCAGAGGGTTGGTCTGCACTAGCAGAAACGCTTAAATGATAAAGTAGCCTCACGATGGATTCGCAGCAGTCACGAACCCTAAGGGAATGAGGGCCGGTGACGGAACACATTTAGGGTCTGGCAAGTCAGGTGTCTTTGAATTCTGGATGGCAACAGTTGCACTCCCCTAGCTTCTAATCTGGTCGTGGGTTTCACAACGATTTCATTGTTAACCATACCTGTAATTTGTATCTAATTATGATTGGTGGAGCACTCGGATGTCCTACAACTCGCAACTGGTCACATTTTCAGCCATGGTTAGTTCAGGGTCGACCTACCTTGTAGGGTACCCATGGGGTTATTCCACTGGGATGCCCAACGATGCCACCACGACCTTAGACTCCCTCGACGTTGGTGCCGTGCCAGGATCCGCTTGGAGAAGCGCGAGGATGGCCGGCGCCAGGAGAAAGAGTCCGCCGAGGCGGGCGGGTGGCTGTTGCGAGGAAGTCTCTTTGCTGAATTTCATGGTTAATGATTATAGACTATGATAATATTGGTCAATTGGTGAATGATCATATGGATGATGATCATATGGTTAAATGAAATTATTGGTGAATTATTTCACGTTAAAATTATGGTTAACCACATATCATGACATTGATTAAAGAATGATTATTGGTTAATGATTATAAGAAAACCAAAGAATGATTATATGGTCAATTCATGGTTTATTGGTTAATGGTATGTCATGAAATCAGTTGATGATTATAGATAATCCATGGGTTATTAATCATGAATAGATTTGATTCTGTTGGTGTCAACTTATCTTAACTTTGTTGGCAAGAATCAACTTGTGTTGAAGAATCTTTGATCACTGTTGAATTGTTCAAGATAATTTTGTTTCTGTTGGTATTTAGCAGAACTGGGCATACAGTAAGTATCGTTGCAGTTGTCATCAGCATAGAGGTGCTGTTGTTGTTGGCAGTGCTTGATTGTGGTTGTGGTTGTGCTGGTTGTTTAGTTGTGGATTTTGATTGTGCTGTCGTTGTGGTTGTTGTTGTTATTGTTGTTGTTGTTGTTGTTGTTGTTGTTGTTGTCGTCGACGTCGTCGTCGCCGTCGTTGTTGGTGGTGGTCGGGGCTGTTGCAGTCTTTGTATTTTGTTGTCTTCGTGGTTTTGTTTCCACATTGGAGTCTGGAAGGCCCATGGAACAATCTGGTGGTTTCTAAAAACGGGGGCACCCCTAAATCATCCATGATTAACGATGTAATAAACCAACCATAACTTAGGGGTTCCCCATTTCGAGAAACCACCCATTGACGCCAACAAGGCAAAATTTTTGCCTCAGACGACCAGCTGGTTGCCGCCATCGGTTGACAGATGCTGAGGCACCGCCGTCTCACGAGGCGGGGACGCAAATCTGGCAGTTTGGACAGGTGGAAGCTTGGCATTTTAATAGGGCCATGCATTGCAAGTGGTGGTTTCTCACTAGCTGGGGGTACCCCGAGTCATCATCCAAGTCATTCATCATTTATAACAAGAAACTGCCAAGAATCAGGCGCCTGGGGGGAAGGAAACCTATTCTGGTTGCTGGTCAGGACGAAGAAGTTGTCCAGACCTTCAAGATCGACCCGCAGGACAGAGATGGGGAGCCCCGCTCAACCTCGTGGTCCTGATGACATGTCGTGCAGCCGGATGTGCTGCTTGTTTGGGTCATGCTTGCTGGCATTGCGAGGTTGAGGAACTTAATGGTGACACCTGGTGGGACGCTTTTGTTCCTTATGGGAAAGACATTTTGCAGCATGGGTAGTTCGTCAATTGTTACAACTTGGTGTAGGGGTGCCAGCATGAATCAGCATATGGCTGGTGATCATTAAGAGATGAGAGCTTGAAAAGAATCCAACGAATGGTAAACAGCCCTTACTTTGCCCTGAACTTCCTTGGTGGAGCATTGTAGAAGACTCACTGTAAATTGCATGATACTGGTATATGGGTGTTGCTCAAAATAGGGGTGCCCCTAAATCATCCTTTATTAGTTATTCACAGTATTAAACCAACCATTTTTGGGGTCCCCTATGGCTTGAGAAACCACCATATTGATGTATGTTGGGATGGCGCACGGCACGGCGTTGGCGGCTCCAAGCTGGCCTTGCTGCAACTGACTTCGTGGATGCCCAAAGCGATGCCTTAAGCTGGTGAGCTGTGGAACAAGACCAGCGCCACATGGAATATGGGTGTTTCTCAAGCCATAGGGGTACCCCTAAATCATCCATTAATAGTCATTTATAGTAATAAGCCAACCATTTTTGAGGGTTCCCTATTTTGAGAAACTACCACATGGAATGAGCCAATCATTGCATGGAAAACTTCCAACCTTTGGAAAGCTGGGGGCTTTCCGTCAAGATATGATTTATTTTCTTAATGTCAAGATATGTTAATAGGAGATAGCACCGGCTCATGTCTATTATTTGAAACACGGTGAAATATGATGAAATACGTGTCGTTTTCGTTTTCGAAGGTGTATCAACAAGATCAACAAGGTCAGGCAAGACTTGGTCACATGCCTTTTTTTGCAGACAGGTCGATGGCTGTTGCTGTTGATGCTTGGAGGGTTTGACTTACCAAGTGAGCCGCCACGCTGCTGTGTGCGCGCCAGAAGCCCGTGCGGATTCTGCAGAAGTCTCCTGAAGAGAAGGCCAAGGTTCCTGCGGAAACTGTTGGCGCGCGGCTGGGCCATGGCGGATTTTTGGTGACGCGTTGGCCCCAAAGCCTTGCAGTAACGGCTGCGCCTTGCAGCTTGGCATGGCTGGTGGGCTCAAGTCGCCGGTTGAAATGACATGACCCACGTTGAAACGTGGCCCCAAAGCGGTCATGGCTGGAGGGAGCTGCAGATTTCAGACATGGCTGTATTCCCAGTAAATCGGAACAAGTGCACCAACAGGTTCTCACATTGAATCGCTCAAGGCGAACCAAGAAACGATGATGTTTATCTGAGCGTGGGAATTGCAATGTGGGAGATTGACCTAGGCGCGTGATACTGTAGAGAAAATTTCTGTTGCGTTCCTTTCGTGGCTGTCTCATTCGGTCACGACTCATTATCATTCCTCTCCACTGCAAGCGTCAATTTCCCATTGCTACTGCTACGCACGGGGGATCAGTTGGTTTGCTCCTAGTTGCCTCTTTTAAGGTGCTGCTTCTATGTTATTTGACTAGACTAGATTTATCAAATTCAGTAAAATGATCGAAATTGACAAATGATCCATTTATATAATCAGATTTGTTTGAATTTCTTTTTCAAACTGCTATGCAGGGCTATGCACTATAAACTACCTTGGATTTGACACACTCAGCATGCATGCACGGTATGTTGAAGCCCTGTTAATCCATTCTGAGTGTTGTCAAACCTTTCTTGGGTTTTTTCGCAAGCTTTGGAATTTGTCAACAGTTCGTGGGCGAGTTGCAGTGCCATGTGATCAGGACTTGCTTGAGTGGTTAGCTCAATTCAAGTTCCAGCTGGGCATAGGCCATAAACCAGAATAAAACCTTGTAGGCAAATAACAGCATGCGATTTCTGCACTGGGTGACGGGGTGTTGGTATGTGTTGGTAAATGTTGTCCAGAAAAATCGATCATGCACTTGTGGCGACATACAGGATTTGTTGATATTAAAATCAACTGTGCATCGCTGGATGCTAGCAACATTGGCTACTGTGTCACCAGGGGCCAGTTCATTTGCCTTCAGTGCGGTCACTGTTCTTGGCATTGCACATGAGCTACAGCCAATATTTACGCTATCATGTTTTTTATTCGGAGGGTCGTGGGTTTCAGAAATAAGCTTGAAAGCCGAAAAACAATAATACACTCACCAAAAAACGATAATTATCTGAAGTGCCGAAAACCTGAAAAACGATAATACACTCACCAAATCCAAATGACCTTGAGCCACACATTAAATATTGACCGTCGCTCACATATAGGTGATATCTGTTGTATATAGAATCTGGTCTCCCTGATATGTACACCCCCGAGAACCCTTCCTGTTTCTTTGGGGAACCTTTCAGTCAAAGAGTTTCCAGGTCAGTGGGGCATGGAATTATGAATCAACACAACATGGCCATTATTGTCACTAGCTATTTTTAACATTGAGATTATTGATATGGTGGTTTCTCAAAATAGGGGACCCCAAAACATGGTTGGTTTATTACTATAAATGACTATTAATGGATGACTTATGGGTACCCCTATGGCTTGAGAAACAGCCATATGCCTGTGATTTTGCCAATCCAATTCTAACATTCCAACAATTACTAACAGCTGGAACAGCTCCTATTTTATCATGCCTAGTGGTCAAAATTATTTCAATAACCATTTTGTACCCCCACTGGCTGGTGGTTTGATTGTCATTTTTTATTTTCCCTAGTAATCATTAACACATGGTGGATTGACTAATCGATTTTTTTCATAGGGGTTGTTCAACCACCAACCAGCCCAGTTTATAGACATATTCTTAAGCAGCTGAAGCAACCTCAGTTGATCACCAGTTTTTCCAATGCCAGTTGAAATATCTCTAGTTGATAGCCCCAGTTGAAATATCCCCAGTTGATAACCACGAGTGATGTAACCCCAGTTGAAATATCCCCAGTTGATAACCAAGATAAGTAGATATCCTCAAATATCCTCAGTTTTTCCCATCAGATTTTGACCAGCCCCACGTAAAACGCTTCGGAGGCTCAAGAAGAGCAGGCTGCCAAAGAGCACAAAGCCGAGGCCACGACCAAAGCCGAGGCCGGCGGCCATGGACCTATGGTGCCTATGGGGTGGCTGGTAGCCCCTTAGGCCCTACCACGATTAGTGACTACCATTCGCACCCAAGACATTGCTCTTTTAGAGGGTATATATGATATAACTCCTATATTTGGATAGTTGACATCCTTACTTTTGATGGGTGCCAAAGGCATCAGGGACGAGCTAAGCTTCCTTCGGCGCTGTTGATCCACCATGTCTTCGCACATGTGACCCATGATTGGACCCAGGGATTGCCTTGTGTCGACTCCAAATCTTGTCATGTCAAAGCGTGGTCTTTGATGTCGTGGACAGACTTCAACCTGGATATCCCCTGGTCGACCACTCGGATATCCCATGGTTAACGCTTGAGATGTCAAAAAAACCCAAGAGCTACAACCATCACGTGACCACTCGCAGTGCATCCGAATGGAGGACGGAAAGACGTCGGCGGCGAAAGGCAAAGGCAAAAATGCCAAGTGCGGAGCCCAGTTGGTCCGCACGGGATCAGTGGCATGGAGCCGCTAAAACCCGAGAAGTTGCAGCCATCGGAGGGCAGTGCCTGCTGGACTACCCAAGAAGTTGAAGGTACTGAAAAAAAATCGAAGACTCGGTGCAAGCAAAGAGAATGGGTGTAGGTTCATTTATGGATACCTATTACTGCCCTTGACAATATTGACTGGTTGGTGGTTTCAAACATCTTTTATTTTCCCTAGTGATTATTAACACATAGTTGGTTGACTAATATTTTTCATAGGGGTTGAAACCACCAAGCAGTTGGGAATTTCAAGAATCTGAGAAACTCTAGTGCGGTTCCCGCCAAGTCGTGTAGCTCATCTTGGACAATCTCAAGGTGGATTCCTGAATAGTTGCTCAGTGGTACAAATTCCCGCGATTGCTGTATGGCCTGGTAGTTACACATAGCTATGTGGTTTTCCGTCAATGGTGGCCATCCAGTAATGGTTTGGCGAACTCCCCCAATCGTAACATTAACATATGGGTGTTTCTCAAAATAGGGAACCCCCAAGAATGGTTGGTTTGTTGCTATAAATGGCATCTACAGGATGTTTTGAGGGGTCCCCTATTTTGAGAAGCACCCACACATTAACCATCCCAACCAGGAAAGACTAAGCAGGTTGGTTATGTGAACAGCTGGGGGTACAGTAGGTTGACGCACGTCCAGAGGCAGCCTGGTACGAAGTGTAAGTGTCAAGCAGCTTGAATTTCTAGGATGAACCAGCTATTAACCACTTTGGTAAATGTTGATTAGACAATATTGAACATGTACTGCACAAAATGGAATCAACTAACGAACATCTAATTACTCATTATACAAATATGTTCTCAGAATGTCTATTCAGTTCTTAAATGCAATGATGTTAAACCCATGATACATGGAACCAATGGTTATTAACCATCCATTAACCATATATCATGTTAATGATGAATAGTTATATCAGTTATCAAATGTACATATAACATAACCATGCATGGTATAACGATTAGCTATCACTATGATTAATTACATGTCATAACTGATTTCACTTATGAACTGATATTAACTGATGTATATGACATGTGATATATATACATATATGAAAATAATGGTTATATCAGTTATCAAACCTATGTTAACCATATATCATGTTAATGATGAATAGTTATATCAGTTATCAAATGTACATATAACCTAACCATCAATGGTATAGCCATTAGTTATTACTACGATTAGTTACATGTCATATATTAACTGATTTCACTTATGAATTGATATTAACTGATGTATATGACATGTGATATATATATTCATACATATATATATATGAAAATAATGGTTATATCAGTTATCAAACCTAGTGATAACCTTATTAACCATCAATGAACCATTGATTAATTAACCTTATAACATAAGCATGAATTAACCATTAGTTATCAAACCTATGATCAATGGTTATCAAATGTTCTCAACCGATGTATGACATACCTTGGACCAAGCGAACCTGTGTTCCGAGTCATGGCTCAGGAAAGGCGCCAAGGGCGACGCCAAGGGCGATGCCAAGGGCGCCAAGGGCAAGGGCGGAACTCGTGGCCGTGGCCCGCGGGCGCATGGCGAGGCTGGGTAACGTGGGAAGCAGGGATGAAGCAGCAATAGCTATGATGAAACATAGCTATAGCTATTGAATAGTAGGGAATAGTAGATTTAGCTATGATGAACCTAGCAGGGACCTATTTGTCAGGGAATAGTTATGGGATCCATGGGAACAGTAGGTAAATGATAGCTGGAATAGATCCATGATGAATAGCTATTCATGATGGCTATGATGAATAGTGGATTTAGCCACGATGAACCTAGCAGGGATCTATTTAGTAGGGAATGGTAGATATAGCTATTATGATGAACCAGTTTGGGATCCAAAGGGAATACTGGTTGGTGGTTTGATTCACATTTTGCTTGTTTTCCCTTGTAATTGCTAGCAACTATTTGGTTGACTCATATGTTCATAGGGGTGGTTCAACCACCAACCAGAATATATGGTAGCTAGGGTATAGTAGGATATGATGAACCAGTTCGGGAATCATAGCTATGGAAGGGAATAGTAAATACAGCTAGGAAATATGAATAGGTCAGGAAATGTTTGGGAATATGAACAGAAAGGAAGAGTAGAGATATACTAGGGAAGATATACTGGATATAGTGAAGATATGCAGCAAAGGTAGATATGACTATGTTGAAATTGTTTTGCAAATCAACTTATTAATGGTAGACATGATGAACTAGCAATAGCTATGGTCCCCATAGGGAATATATGTTCCAGGTTTTGGGGTTCCCCCCAACCCATGGTTATACTGAAAACACTGCTAGCAGAGAGTTCACATAGCAGCAAAGTCAAAAGAACTGGAATCACTGATATTTTGGAATCGACAGAGATATAACAAATATGGTTGACGATGAGTATGAATCCCCTTGTTCATAGCATTTAACAACCATCTTTCACCATCATTAACCAGCTAAAAAACTGTTAAAAACCCATCTCCCAGCCATCCAGTTCCCGTTACTCGCCGGTGAAGGCCCCCTTTTCGACCGCGCGGTCGCGCCAGGAGTCCGACGGAAACTGCTCGTGGTCCGAAGCCTCGGAGTCTGACGAGGAGCGAAGTTCGAGTTGGGAACGAGCGGTTCGAATGAGTGAAGGGTGGATGATGGTGGGCGGGTGGATGGTGGGTGGATGGTGGATGGATAATGGTGGGTGGATAGTGGATGATGGTGGAAACTGTTGATGGTGGGTGGATGGTGGGTTCATGGTGGGTGGATGGTGGGTGGATGGTGGATGGATAATGGTGGGTGGATAGTGGATGATGGTGGAAACTGTTGATGGTGGGTGGATGGTGGGTTCATGGTGGGTGGATGGTGGAAACTGTTGATGGTGGGTGGATGGTGGGTTCATGGTGGGTGGATGGTGGAAACTGTTGATGGTGGGTGGATGGTGGGTGAGCCACACATTAAATATTGACCGTCGCTCACATATAGGTGATATCTGTTGTATATAGAATCTGGTCTCCCTGATATGTACACCCCCGAGAACCCTTCCTGTTTCTTTGGGGAACCTTTCAGTCAAAGAGTTTCCAGGTCAGTGGGGCATGGAATTATGAATCAACACAACATGGCCATTATTGTCACTAGCTATTTTTAACATTGAGATTATTGATATGGTGGTTTCTCAAAATAGGGGACCCCAAAACATGGTTGGTTTATTACTATAAATGACTATTAATGGATGACTTATGGGTACCCCTATGGCTTGAGAAACAGCCATATGCCTGTGATTTTGCCAATCCAATTCTAACATTCCAACAATTACTAACAGCTGGAACAGCTCCTATTTTATCATGCCTAGTGGTCAAAATTATTTCAATAACCATTTTGTACCCCCACTGGCTGGTGGTTTGATTGTCATTTTTTATTTTCCCTAGTAATCATTAACACATGGTGGATTGACTAATCGATTTTTTTCATAGGGGTTGTTCAACCACCAACCAGCCCAGTTTATAGACATATTCTTAAGCAGCTGAAGCAACCTCAGTTGATCACCAGTTTTTCCAATGCCAGTTGAAATATCTCTAGTTGATAGCCCCAGTTGAAATATCCCCAGTTGATAACCACGAGTGATGTAACCCCAGTTGAAATATCCCCAGTTGATAACCAAGATAAGTAGATATCCTCAAATATCCTCAGTTTTTCCCATCAGATTTTGACCAGCCCCACGTAAAACGCTTCGGAGGCTCAAGAAGAGCAGGCTGCCAAAGAGCACAAAGCCGAGGCCACGACCAAAGCCGAGGCCGGCGGCCATGGACCTATGGTGCCTATGGGGTGGCTGGTAGCCCCTTAGGCCCTACCACGATTAGTGACTACCATTCGCACCCAAGACATTGCTCTTTTAGAGGGTATATATGATATAACTCCTATATTTGGATAGTTGACATCCTTACTTTTGATGGGTGCCAAAGGCATCAGGGACGAGCTAAGCTTCCTTCGGCGCTGTTGATCCACCATGTCTTCGCACATGTGACCCATGATTGGACCCAGGGATTGCCTTGTGTCGACTCCAAATCTTGTCATGTCAAAGCGTGGTCTTTGATGTCGTGGACAGACTTCAACCTGGATATCCCCTGGTCGACCACTCGGATATCCCATGGTTAACGCTTGAGATGTCAAAAAAACCCAAGAGCTACAACCATCACGTGACCACTCGCAGTGCATCCGAATGGAGGACGGAAAGACGTCGGCGGCGAAAGGCAAAGGCAAAAATGCCAAGTGCGGAGCCCAGTTGGTCCGCACGGGATCAGTGGCATGGAGCCGCTAAAACCCGAGAAGTTGCAGCCATCGGAGGGCAGTGCCTGCTGGACTACCCAAGAAGTTGAAGGTACTGAAAAAAAATCGAAGACTCGGTGCAAGCAAAGAGAATGGGTGTAGGTTCATTTATGGATACCTATTACTGCCCTTGACAATATTGACTGGTTGGTGGTTTCAAACATCTTTTATTTTCCCTAGTGATTATTAACACATAGTTGGTTGACTAATATTTTTCATAGGGGTTGAAACCACCAAGCAGTTGGGAATTTCAAGAATCTGAGAAACTCTAGTGCGGTTCCCGCCAAGTCGTGTAGCTCATCTTGGACAATCTCAAGGTGGATTCCTGAATAGTTGCTCAGTGGTACAAATTCCCGCGATTGCTGTATGGCCTGGTAGTTACACATAGCTATGTGGTTTTCCGTCAATGGTGGCCATCCAGTAATGGTTTGGCGAACTCCCCCAATCGTAACATTAACATATGGGTGTTTCTCAAAATAGGGAACCCCCAAGAATGGTTGGTTTGTTGCTATAAATGGCATCTACAGGATGTTTTGAGGGGTCCCCTATTTTGAGAAGCACCCACACATTAACCATCCCAACCAGGAAAGACTAAGCAGGTTGGTTATGTGAACAGCTGGGGGTACAGTAGGTTGACGCACGTCCAGAGGCAGCCTGGTACGAAGTGTAAGTGTCAAGCAGCTTGAATTTCTAGGATGAACCAGCTATTAACCACTTTGGTAAATGTTGATTAGACAATATTGAACATGTACTGCACAAAATGGAATCAACTAACGAACATCTAATTACTCATTATACAAATATGTTCTCAGAATGTCTATTCAGTTCTTAAATGCAATGATGTTAAACCCATGATACATGGAACCAATGGTTATTAACCATCCATTAACCATATATCATGTTAATGATGAATAGTTATATCAGTTATCAAATGTACATATAACATAACCATGCATGGTATAACGATTAGCTATCACTATGATTAATTACATGTCATAACTGATTTCACTTATGAACTGATATTAACTGATGTATATGACATGTGATATATATACATATATGAAAATAATGGTTATATCAGTTATCAAACCTATGTTAACCATATATCATGTTAATGATGAATAGTTATATCAGTTATCAAATGTACATATAACCTAACCATCAATGGTATAGCCATTAGTTATTACTACGATTAGTTACATGTCATATATTAACTGATTTCACTTATGAATTGATATTAACTGATGTATATGACATGTGATATATATATTCATACATATATATATATGAAAATAATGGTTATATCAGTTATCAAACCTAGTGATAACCTTATTAACCATCAATGAACCATTGATTAATTAACCTTATAACATAAGCATGAATTAACCATTAGTTATCAAACCTATGATCAATGGTTATCAAATGTTCTCAACCGATGTATGACATACCTTGGACCAAGCGAACCTGTGTTCCGAGTCATGGCTCAGGAAAGGCGCCAAGGGCGACGCCAAGGGCGATGCCAAGGGCGCCAAGGGCAAGGGCGGAACTCGTGGCCGTGGCCCGCGGGCGCATGGCGAGGCTGGGTAACGTGGGAAGCAGGGATGAAGCAGCAATAGCTATGATGAAACATAGCTATAGCTATTGAATAGTAGGGAATAGTAGATTTAGCTATGATGAACCTAGCAGGGACCTATTTGTCAGGGAATAGTTATGGGATCCATGGGAACAGTAGGTAAATGATAGCTGGAATAGATCCATGATGAATAGCTATTCATGATGGCTATGATGAATAGTGGATTTAGCCACGATGAACCTAGCAGGGATCTATTTAGTAGGGAATGGTAGATATAGCTATTATGATGAACCAGTTTGGGATCCAAAGGGAATACTGGTTGGTGGTTTGATTCACATTTTGCTTGTTTTCCCTTGTAATTGCTAGCAACTATTTGGTTGACTCATATGTTCATAGGGGTGGTTCAACCACCAACCAGAATATATGGTAGCTAGGGTATAGTAGGATATGATGAACCAGTTCGGGAATCATAGCTATGGAAGGGAATAGTAAATACAGCTAGGAAATATGAATAGGTCAGGAAATGTTTGGGAATATGAACAGAAAGGAAGAGTAGAGATATACTAGGGAAGATATACTGGATATAGTGAAGATATGCAGCAAAGGTAGATATGACTATGTTGAAATTGTTTTGCAAATCAACTTATTAATGGTAGACATGATGAACTAGCAATAGCTATGGTCCCCATAGGGAATATATGTTCCAGGTTTTGGGGTTCCCCCCAACCCATGGTTATACTGAAAACACTGCTAGCAGAGAGTTCACATAGCAGCAAAGTCAAAAGAACTGGAATCACTGATATTTTGGAATCGACAGAGATATAACAAATATGGTTGACGATGAGTATGAATCCCCTTGTTCATAGCATTTAACAACCATCTTTCACCATCATTAACCAGCTAAAAAACTGTTAAAAACCCATCTCCCAGCCATCCAGTTCCCGTTACTCGCCGGTGAAGGCCCCCTTTTCGACCGCGCGGTCGCGCCAGGAGTCCGACGGAAACTGCTCGTGGTCCGAAGCCTCGGAGTCTGACGAGGAGCGAAGTTCGAGTTGGGAACGAGCGGTTCGAATGAGTGAAGGGTGGATGATGGTGGGCGGGTGGATGGTGGGTGGATGGTGGATGGATAATGGTGGGTGGATAGTGGATGATGCTGGAAACTGTTGATGGTGGGTGGATGGTCGATTCATGGTTGGTTGGTGACGGTTAACTCATGGTTGAAGAAGATGGTTGATCTATGGTGGTTAATGGTGGCTGATTAGGGGTAATGAATGGGTGGGAATTCGATTCATGGTTGGTTGGTGACGGTTAACTCATGGTTGAAGAAGATGGTTGATCTATGGTGGTTAATGGTGGCTGATTAATGGTAATGAATGGTTGGCAATGGTGGCTCAATGCTGAATTATGATTGAATGGTTTGTGATCGTGTATTGTCATTAATAGTTGTTGATGGTGATTAGTTGATTAATGATGGTCTATGGTGGTGCCCTAACCATGGTAAATTCTTAATGGTTGGTTCCCCAATGGTCAGTCGATGCTTGATTCAAGGTGGCTAATGGTGGTTGATACTGGTGGTTTATTTGTGAGATATGGTTACTAATGCTTGTTCGTGATCAATAAGGCAAAGCAACCAGCCATCATCGGGAATGGAAAACTTTAAAACCATGAATGATGATAAATGGTGAAGAAGGACCATGGTTCATGATGGTTCATGGCGAGGAATTGATGCTTAATGTCAATGATGGGTTGTAACGGTGAACGGTGGCTAGTGATACTATGATTGATAGAAGTTGATGATGGTTTGGAATGGAGCACGGAAGCTGGTTGGTACCAAAAAGGTTTGGAATGACTTGGCAATGCTTAATGATGGTGAAACATGGCAAATACTTGCTCACAATGCGTAATCACTTGTGGGTATTATGTACATCAGCGTCACGTGCATACTATATTCATTTCTATAAAAGTACATCAATGTACAGGACTAAGTTCTCAGTTCCAGTGCCTGTGTGATGACAGTCACGATGGGAAACCACGATGATAGGAAACATTGAGTGTAACTCTAGCAGCCAATCAAGCGCATCTCAGCAGCAAAACAACAAGGGTGCAGGGTGAAGAGC
>VSDK01009497.1:0-14962 GCA_009767595.1 Symbiodinium kawagutii
TGATCCAAGTGCTTTGCAGCACTGAAGTGCTCTGCAGCACTGTCACCTTGTGGTGCAAAGTTGAAGTCCACACTCATGGTGAAGTCCACGCTCATGGTGATCATGTTCAGTGGTGCCTGATCTTTCCTGTGCCATCCTGATGAGGCTGAGGCATGCATCAACTCCATTCAGACTTTTATATCCCATGATTTTCAAAGTCATTTTCAAAAAACAATAGATTGAACAAAAGTAAAACAATGGTGATGACATGACTATTGGTGAATTGAAGTTAAATGCCCCAATGTCACCAACACCCTTGTGTTCAACAAGTCTATCTTTGAATACTAAGACTTGCTACAACCTTGCAGCAGCTTTACATGGATGGAACTGCTTTGCAGCAGTTGCAGCAGTGTTACATGGATGGAACTGCTTGGCAGCAGCATGTCAATGAAATGCTTTTGCAGCAGCATGTCAATGGACTACGTTTTGCCTTTGGAGCAGTTTTTAATTAAGTGCTTTGCTGCAACATGTCATGAACTCATCCCTGACTTGAAAGTAGGGAAAAACTTTATGGGAGGAAATATGAATATTATCATACAACCGAGGAAAAGCATACACAAAAAACAAACTACCCCTTCCCCAATTCAATGGTTTGCAGCAAACCCAGCCTACCATGCCTCGGGAACTTTGCAGCTCCCATGCCTTGCAGCATTTTTGCCATGCTTTGCAGCATTGGGTACCTTGTGGTACAAATATGGATGAAGTGCTGTGAAGTCAGCATTCTTGGTGAAGATGTTCATGCTCCTGATCTTTCCTGTGCCATCCTGTTGAACATTGAGTCATGCATTGTGTGTGTCAGGCCTTTGCATGTGACATGACTTTTAGATGCCTGTCAAGACCATGCATTATATATGGAGTAATGCTTGAGGTCATGACATGCCTACCTTAATCATGAATATAATTTACATGCCTAACCTCACCAATACCTTGCATGGCCAGCTTTCATTGCTAAGAACTACCTGGATTTGCAACATTTGTTTCATGACAGAACTGCTTTGCAGCAGCAAGTTCATGAAACAGAGCTACTTTGCAGCAGCAAGTTCATGAAACAAAACAGCTTTGCAGCAGTTTTTCATGATAGAACTGCTTTGCAGCAGGTCCTTCATGAAACTGCTGCTTTGCAGCTGTCTCTCATGAAATGCTGTGGCAGCAAGTTCATGAAACAAAACTGAGTTCATGAAACAAAACTGCTTTGCAGCAGTTTTTTTCATGATAGAACTGCTTTGCAGCAGTCCCCTCATGAAACAGCTGATTTGCAGCCTTCTCTCATGAAATGTTATTTTGTAGGAGGTCCTTCAACAGATTCAAGAAAGAATGAGTTCACAATTTACAAACAGTTAGTTTACAAACAGTTAGTTTCAGCAGTGGTATATGGAAAGATTTGCTTTGCAGCAAGACATTTGATGGGGTAATGTTAACAATATGATGCCAACTTGAAAACAACAAGAAAAAATACAAACTATCACTTAGCCATGAACAAACTATCACTTGCCATGAACAGGCCTTCAGGGTACCATTGACCAGCTGCAATCGCATTCATTCTCAGCCCGCTATTGGCTGTCAATTATATAGTAGTTACAAGTTCATTGCAACCAGCAACCAGCAACGTCGGTAATCAGCAATTGATCTCGTTGCCTGAATTGCTAATTATTTCAATGCAATTAGTTGCTCATGCATATAGTATTGGCTATTGATGCTGACAGGCTGGCGAGTCTTGCCCAGCAGCCGCTCCATACCCAAGAACTAGCGATGTCACGTGACGTCCATCGCTCAGGAAGACGAACAGTGTGACAGGATGATCTCCGAACAGGCCCGGGGGCCCCAGTGTCCAGGGCAATGGCTCAGTTGTTGCGAAAGGTGCGCGCAGTTACCATCGCTGCGAAGCAGCTTGACAGACTAGTGATGAACCATAAATTCAAATATATGAATTTGTGGGAAACATGTATTCTCAAATTGGTTGGTTGGTTGCTTGGTTGGTTGCTTGGTTGGTTGGTTGCTTGGTTGGTTGCTTGGTTGGTTGGGTTGCGGGTTGGTTGGGTTGCGGGTTGGTTGGGGTGGTTGTTATCAGCCAGCATGGCCTGTTTGACTCACAGCACCAGACCTTTGGGAAATGGTTCTTCTGGCAGGGAGAAGACCACATCGTTTCCATCCCATTGCACATTCCATAGTCCAGAGTAAATCATCAAACAGGGCCCCGTTTACCAGATGGTTCCACCCAACGTGCCGTTGGTACCAAAAGCCCAGTTGATCCAAAAAAACAGATCGCCAGCATTTTGCTTTGGGCACGTTGTGATCTTCAAACAATCTTCAAACATTGGATGGTGCACTTTTGGCACTTCTAGCCACCAAATTGGACTTATTATGGGCCATCATCTGGGGAATCAGGTTCATCATGTTCCTACTTCAAACTTTCACAGTTGTTTGTCATTTTGAAGGTGGTACTTTCGCAGTTCCCATGCATTGTGGCAAGTGTTCGTCCACATGTTAGTAGCTCGTCTACAGAGTTGTGGCTGACAAAGAGTTGTTCATCCCTGCCGTAGATCCTGGAAATCCTGCCTGCGTAATCCTTTGGATGATAGCGTTGAGCCAGGGGGTACACCTCTCAGTCGTCAGTGGCTTCCTAATTTTCCCCTGGTGAACATGCTAACCTGGTGAGAAACCAAGCTGGTTGATTGTGTTGGTCACCAGCAATGCGCACCTGTTGGCATTCCCTTCTTTATTGCCTTGGCGTTGCACGCTTGTGGAAACCCAGTGTGCCGAAGGAGTTCAAGAGCCTGTTGCGAAAACCACGAGCGGTGAAAGCCTTGGCCAAGTTGGGAGTTGACCCACAAAATGCACTTGACAATGGTCACTTGGCTCGCAATGTGAACAGGGCAACCGAGGGTCACTCGCACGCACTTTGCCCATAGTTTGCACTGGGTTGTTCTGGGATGCCGGGGCGATGATCAAATGTTGGGTGATGAAATCGGCATGTCAACAGAAAGACTCATCAACACCTTACCAGACTAGCATGATACTGGTACAATATGAGTGCCAATGACCACTCGTTCAGCAAAAAAATGCTAAGGGTAAGCATGCTACAATGCAGGCGATATTGTTAAAGATGATTGGTAGCACAGTCCTGTTTGTGTCCACGCTTTGATGTGCGCTCTCATTTCCACTGACATTTGGCTATTCTAAGCTCGCTTCATAGCCTTGCTAGGGCAGGGTGGGGTGGCCTGAAAGTAAGAGAGAGAGAGAGAGAGAGAGAAATGGTGGCATGAAGCATGCTTGAGTGACAATCATTCCTGTAGTTGGCCATGCCTGGAATCATTTCTGCAATGCAGCTTGATATGACAGGCATGGCGGGAGATATGTTTCTACAGCATGCTCGATGGTCGATGGTGTTTGCTGATGCTTACTTGACATTGGCTAAAAATGGTGACAGGAGGGCAAGAATGATTTACAGACTCAGCATTTTTGCAATTTCTCTTTATTCGGGTCAGATGTGCATCAACATATTTACATGATTTTACGTGCACACATGTGTGAGTGTTGGAATTGCAGACACACGTACACATCATATGCGCGGCGTGTACATTTTTGAAATACGGGCAGCAGGTTCTTGATGGCGCGATAGGGGGAGAGAGCACGCGCGCTTGCTGCTCCTGTGTGTGAGCCTGATGCTGCTCCTGTGCGTCCCCTGTGATAAAACATGTAACCGCATGATTTGTTGATTATATCCCAGGTTTTAGGGATGACATAGAAAATCAATGTAAACCTCAGAGTTGTTAAATCCTAGCGAACCCCGGTTTTAGGGAACAGCCACAGCTTTGCTGATATTTGGCTCTATTTGGTGAACGCATCCTGCAACAGTGGTGTCAATCTGGCCATGCTAGGGGTTCGTTCACCGGAGCCATGCCATGGCACCGTCCTTCCTCACCCTGCTATGCTCAGGTTCAGCTGGTACATCCATTTGGTACTGTACCCCTGAAGTTGGATGGTATACCACCAGCATGTGGGTAAACTAATGGTGGCTGGATTACTGATATCCTTCTTGGATCACGAAGTTCTTAATTAGGTTTGATTCGGTGGTATCCATTCGATGGATTCTTCACTCATATCCATTGGGCGGCAAAAACCGCAATGTGACCATTTAATTGCCAGAGTTCTCGTCCCCAGTGGCCGGTTTCAGTCTCAGTAGCGCCTTTTGCAACCGGTTTGAATGACAGTGGGATCACGTGGGCTGAGGTGTTGCATACTCAGGGGGTGGCCGTCAATTCTGTAGGATTTGCCCTGGCTTCCACTGGCATTGTGGGTCCAGTGCTCCAACGTGTCCCAACCCAAAGATCCGCAAACCAGCATAGACTCAGCACTTGGTTGATCTTGGTTTCTTGGTTTCGGCTGGAAGTCCAGGCTGGACAGTGGAGAACGCTTTTGCTTTTGGGTCGTGACCAATGCTGGAAAACATTTGGCGAGTTGAGGCAAGCTCTTGACCAACCAATTTCATGAGGGATAAGTTCACCAGCAATAACAGGGAAAACAATGGTTGGTGATAGGGGAACCAGGGGTACGGGCTTTTGACCCAGAGCCATTTCGGAAACATGTAAGCTTTGATGACTTAGTAACTGGATGTTTTTTCACACGCCAACATGATCCAACATGTACCTTCTTGCTTTTGTTTCGCTTGTGGTGGTATGGTCATGCCGAAGGGCTTGCAACAGAAGACTTGGCAGATCCCGTGACCCCCCGCGCGACATCAATGCTCCTTTGTTCGTGGACCATTCCGACTGACTCACAAATCAATATTGCATGGGCCAAGGGTGTTCTAGATATTGCCCTATCCATTTTTGCGTTTGCATGCGTATAGATGTAGGGTGGTTGTGGAACCGAGTATTACGAGCACAACCTACCTTGCACCACACCTCCCCAGAAAGGAAAACTACTTTTTGAGGACGGAGAATCCGTTTCTTGGCTGGGCAAAGGTTACGTTTGCTGACGGTTCCATGAGAATGTGCTGACGATTCCATGAGAGTTTGCTTTGCATCCATTCTGAAGCAGTTGTGGCATAAGATTCTTCCTGGACAATCACTTGTGGTAGGCACGATAGGTTTTCAGTCATGACCGACTCACACATGTATGAACGTGCAGGGCATTTGTGGGGAAATGGAGCTGTTAATGTGCAATGTTGCGAAACAGGGGACGGGGCCGGGGTTCCAGGCCAAATACTTTCCCACTGCGGCACAGCAATCCTGGCCCTTCTTATAACAATGATTGGAGTCCACGGTCGCCAACAACAATTCAGTGAGGGGCCAAGGCCGTTCGATGGCCTGTCCATGGCCTGTTCAATACAAGGGGGCAACAACAGCAACGCACCAAGGGACACCCAATTGCAGGGATGGGTCGCATACACCACTGAGCTAAGGTGGAAGGCGGGTGTGTGTCGTCAGTTTATTTGTCGGCTGTATCTCAAGCCTGGTTGTTTTGGTTTGCTTTGCATTGAAAAAAACATCGAAAACACACTTATACAACATTATACAACCATTCATGTAGATTTTGGATTTGTTCAATTGGATATTATGCCTTATATGTATGCCTTTGTTTTTCTTCAATCCCATTCAACTCTTGCCAACGCCCAAGCAATCCCTATTTCATTGTTGGCCACTGTTGCATGCCATGATATTGTCCATTTTTGTTGGATATATTTGCTTTTTTTTTGGTGTATCTATCACTCACATGTTTCATTGACTTATCCGCACACATCATTGCTTGACCCTCAATTACCCCAACAAAAATTGGTGAACCAAAACGAGAGAAGACATTATCAAAGAACATACAATTTGCCCAACAACATTGCTTATAGTCAGCAATTAATGATCATCGCAATCATTTACAAAAAATCTCCCTCAAAAATACCGGGTGAGAGGATGCGCCACTACACCGCACCTGAAGGGATGCGCTCGTCGGGCAACCTGCAAGGTCTCCTTCATGGATTTCATGCGGGCAATGCTGATGCTGCGGGGCTCCAATAAGACCACGGTCCCTTGGATACGCCGCGGCCGAAGGCGGTCTCACCGTTCACCTGCTGCATCTCCAGGATTGTTGGAGTGGGATTACATGCCTACAAGGTGGGCCCCCAAGCACTGAGATTAGTTGGTTTATTACTCATCTAACTAGGGTGATTTCTACCAGTTGTAGGGGTGAACTAACCCAACTTATGAGTGGTTGGGGGCCCATTTTGCAACTACTTGGCGCTGCCATGGATGTTCATGGGTTTTTCCGGGAGACCATCAAATACCTAAGCTAATAATCAAATAACCCTCCCGTACAATCAAACACCTGGAAGAATCCAGTGACTCTCGAGTATGATCGATGAATACGCCATGCTCAACCAGTCTGAACAACCCAGCAAAAACAGGCAGATCAACGCCAAGCTACCTGAAACCAACACCAAATGGCGACCAATCTGCCCCGTAGAAAGGTCAAAGACATGGTCGAGATGAGGAAGTACCTGGGAGATGAGTTCCTTGGACTGGGAATGGGTCCAGGTGCAGTATGAGTAAATGCACCGGTGCTGCACAATGCAGCCAACACGTGTGTATCACAACAAATGGATGTATGATGATGCATATTGATGTATGTGACTGACGTATGGCATGCTGTTATGATGAGTACAATTTATGTTAGCTAGTGTTGGTTAACTATCACCGTGAAGATGTTGTTTTCGGAGTTGCAACTTGATGGAGGGGCAAACCCTTGGACGCAAGTTAGTTTACCAAACGGTTTGCCACGATGGTGGCGGCAAGTGCTGTGCGCCGAGGTTTGCACAGATCCGCAGGTGCGATGGGTGTTCGTGCGCACCCCATGTAGCTCGAACAGATGGGATGTTTTTGAGTCATTTTTTGTGTTGACTGGTTGGTGGTTTGGTGGTTTGATTGGCATGTTTGATTTTGCCCTAGTGGTTCTTCTGTCAAATGGATTGTTGGCAGGCATATTTTTCATAGGGGTGGTTCAACCACCAGCCAGGTGTTGAATAGCTGATGACAACCAACAAGTAGATGAATACAGGTGATATAACAAGCATATGTTTGTGTTTTGGGTTTTGACGATGAGTAAGTTTGAAAATTTCTTCGGCATTAGTGGCATGCCTTTTGCCAGGTTAGACTGGACATCTAGTGATTATCCAGTAGTTCAAGATTATTTTCGTTCCGAGATGATCATTCTGATGGCCGATAGTGATTACGGAAACGATTATGATCCAATGATGCTTGTCATCACAGTTGGCATCATTCGGATTTATTTGGATCAGTACTAGTTCATCATAATCCTGACTCACCAGACGATGGTCCTACATAACCCTATTTCAATTTTCTGCGGAGACGGTCATCCGGTATCATATCCGTGATATATAACTATCATCACCAACTATCAAACAACTTCGTTTTCGGGCATTGAGTTGGATTTTGTCTTGATAATTCTAGGTATCACGATTCATCATCAGATTTGCAATGTCATTGATATGTTCGAATATGTGAATATGTGCTTTTTTGTCAGCAGTTGCTATTGGATCACGTTGCGCCATGGTGCATTGCATGTGTTTTTGTCGAGCATGCATTGCACCAATTGATTTTGTGATAGGCTTTGGCATTGCCAACGGCGCATTCCGTTGCCAATGTCTATAACTCAATAGGCAATCAGAGATTGCAGATAAGGGGTGCTGACAGGTAGTAGCCAGTCGATGGTAGTCAGACGCGATATGAAAAGGTAGAAGGCGATAGGTAGGCAGCAGTGGGTATGTTGGTTACAGGTAGTTTTAGCTAGTTGGTCGTACATTTGGAGGGTGAGCTAGTAATAGAAATTGACTAAACAGCCCATCACTACCTACTACTATTACAATTGTTTAGGCTATGCCTTCCCAAACAATCATTTACTTCCAATGGCTCCAATTGGGAAGGCCCGGGCCTTCAAAAAATGGGCTTGTCCATGGTGGTACCCTATCCCAAGCCGGGGGCGGCTCACCAGGCTTTTCGCTGAGCTGGCCACTTTCATCCAGGAGAACATGGACCCTGACGTGTTCTCCCAGGCGGACTGAGCGGCAGAGCGTCCATGATGTCATCGTTGGCATTTTGAAAGCTTAAGTGCTATAATCTGGAGGGCTTATACCCACTAACTTAGGTTTTTAGTGTTCTTGGGATATGATTGATTGACCATATAACCAGTAAAAATATATTTTTAGCAAGGGATCTATAAGCCACCAAGTAATGAATCTATAGATGTTGCAGGAAAAGAGAAAACATTGGGAATTCATGTTGGGAAGTTTGGAAGTCAAACGTCCGACGAATGGAAAGTTGTAGCAGTCAGCCTGTCAGCGTGGCAGATCAGAGAGGAGATCACAGAGAGTGTGTGACAGGTAGGAGGTGTGCGAAATGTGGTGTTTTCCTCTCAATGTTTTGTGTCCCCGGATGCTCAAAAAGGAAGGCTCGTCCAACGGGAGGGTTCGGGGGTGACTTGGGAAAATGACCCACAAGAATTGCACCTCATTGTGGCGATCCGCGCATTTGCAAGTCAAAATCGTAATTTCGAGGGATGTTTTGAAAATGGCATTGTGGCAAAACGCGCGTTTGCAAGTCAAAATCGTAAAAAAATGAGGTGTGGAGGCCACTTTTGGGAAGATGAGATGCGGAAAATGGACAGTGCTGTGGCCAAACGCGCGTTTGCAAGTAAAAATCTTAAAAGCTGGAAAAGGGCGCCACACGTGCAAGTAAAAATCGGAAAGAACTGATGATCTCGGGACGTTTGTGGACGGCAGAGAAGACCTTGGCAAAGAAAAATCAACTCAATGACAAAAACACCAGAGACAAAAAAAAGATAGCAAAGACGGAACACCAGAGCAAAAATACCAGCAAATGGAAACCAATACTTGTAGCAAAGTCAAAACATCAAAGAGAAAAAAACTCGCAAAAGAAATTAATGAGAAAGAAAACCAGCAGAGAAAAACGCCAGCAGAGAAACACACCAGGGCAGTGAAAACACCAGCAAAGAAAAATGGCCAGAGAGCAAAAACATCAGCAAAGAACAAGCACCAGAGACAAAAAACACTAGCAAAGAAACAAGTCGAAGACAACAAACATCGGAGCAAAAACACCAGCAAAGAAAAAACACCATCAAAAATCAGACAAAATAGAGAAACAACAAAATTAAAAAAGCAGAAGAGAAAAAACACCGGCAGAGATAGAAACACAAACACAGATATAAACCAACCATCACCTTCAAACACCATCCACACCATCACTTTCTCAATCGACTCTCTCTCTTCCGATAGGCTATCTAGTCTGGAAACTCCCGAACACTGCCTTGTGTGTGGTTACTACGTCAGAGAAATTTGTAGGAAATAGCATGGGGAACACACAGAAAAGACACAGAGAATACAAAGGGAATTTTAAGTAATATGCATGGATGAAAGCAATCCATAACCACTCTAAATAGGGGGCTACACGTCCAGTGGTACAATGGACTAACCAGGGTTATAAGTTATAACTTGATATAACTTGAGCCTCGGTCCTTGCAGGAGGCAGAAAAGTAAGTTATAACTTACACAAATAACTTAAGGATGTGATTGCTTAATGGGGATTGTAACCACTTTTCACCTGGAGTTGTTTGAGGTATCGATGACCTTCAGCACTAGCACAGGTGAACCATGTCGAGTAGCTGTTTGCATTACAGTAAGCCGCCATTGGATTTTGTCTTGACGTTCTTGGTTCTCCATGTTTGACAAGGCTCATTGCGGAAGCAAATGCTTTAATGTACGCAAGACTATCCTGCATGAATTTGTCCGATCCGCAATGTGAAGTTGACTCATTTGTATGGCTTTTTGGGCTACCAAATCGAGTATCATGTTACATCAGGTGCGACGAAAGCATGCATTGCATCTCAACTTGTTCTGCGACGTCGGCCATGTCGCCCTTTCTGTTTTTATGTGATTAGGGGCGAAAGTTGGGACTACTGAATCGAGTGGTTGCATGGCTATGCGGTAAGGAGATTGATCTGATTCTAAGCTCTGGTGATGTCTCTCTTTCGCCCATGCCAGGGCAAGCCAACAACCAACGCCCTGTTACCGCGCTTCCCAGGTGGCCAGCCTGAGCTACGAAGACTTGGATCCTCACTTAGGGTGACCTCCCAGATCTCCATGGGGCCGAACAGCACCACAGCTGTGGCCAAACGTGGAAGCTTAACAACTGGGCCCCCAAGAGGTCCTCACTTTGTGTTCGGACGACTGAAGGAGTTCATTCACATACTTTCACTACCTGGTGTATAGAAACATAGAGATGAACCAATAGAGATGAACAAAAAATTGGGAGCCATAGCTGGTATGAACATGTATGAACCAAGCTAGAGATCTGAGATGGTGAAGGTAAGTCGTTGTTTGTTGCTGTTGTCATCGTTGACCATTCCATAAACGAACCAGTTTCAACATGCAACCTGACGTGGATCGGTCAGTACTGGTAGCAAAATGTACCATAATGTACCAACGTAGTTAAATATCCCTAGAAAAGCTATTATTTTGCTCTTTCTTTAGGTGTGAATAGATGTGAATAGGCATAGGTACTGGTTTTTGCCCCGTAGCAGTTACCACAATATAAAGATGCAGTAATAATTAACAGTGAAAATGTATATATTTAAAAAATATATACTTTTTTCAGTATATATACACACAAGAACACACACACACACATATATATATATATAAATATGTTTATATCCATACATTGCGTATGTGTGTGTGTGTACGCATACGCAAGCACAATACATGCACTGGTAGCCATCCATTGTCAGCGCTTCGTTTTAATATTGACTAGGCAGTGTTTGGAAGCATAATTGACTATCAGCCCTCCATTATCAAACATGCAGTGGATCAGCCAGAGCAGTCATGGCGGATGGTACTTGTCATTGCTAGCTATCTACGGGAAGGTCACCAACCAGTCGAAGAGGTGCTTGATGCTGTGGCAGCTCCGATTCATCCGACTGCATTGTCACAAGGGTACGGCTCATAAGGACCGAATGGGTTCTAAAAGGACCCTACTTGGTCCTCGTTGAGCCATGCCCGAAGCATGTGCATAACTGCAACATCAGCGGAGCGAATGAACTGATCAGTAGCCAACTGCTACTGCAGCTTTTTGGCGCAGCGGTCACGTAGACCTGCGATGCCAGCGCTGCAGCGCAACAGATGTGCATCAGCAACATCATTACACCCCCACTTGCTCACGGCAAGAAAATGACATGATGCCCAATAAATGGTTAAGTACGGGCAATGCATGGTAAATCACTTGTTCTGATACATGGTCATACATGGTCAGTATTGCTTGAAACCGGTCAAGAGTGTATATTGTAATGGTGTAGGATGGTGTAGGTATCATTCAACAAACGGACAAATATATATATATATATATGAACATATCCCTTTAGCTACACCATGCTACACCTTTATGCATACATACACAAGCACACATGCGCGCGCATCTATATTTGCATATGTTTGGGGAGCGTGTGTCAACTGGGGAGCAGCTGCGGACTGAGATGTGGGAACAGCTGCGGGTTGCTTTGGTTGAGAGGCATTGGGGTAGACGACCAAGCCATGAACTATCCAGTATGGGTATATCATTGGTATTTGGGTGTTTCTCAAAATAGGGAACCCAAAAAATGGCTGGTTTATTACTATAAATGGTAAATAGTGCATGATTTGCGGTACCCCTATTTTGAGAAACACCCATTTGCTTAAAGATCCTACTGAATGTGCAAACTTGATTTCTACATTCGATGAGCGAATCTTAGGCCCAAGGCTCTAGTGAAACGCCGCCCATGTTTCTGCAGCTGTGATTGTCGCTGTCGTTGCTACCGAGCTTGTTTGCTGATTCTTGACGATTGTTCCATTCCAATGCCATTCTTGATGTTCTTGCAACAATTTGTGTTTTTTTTATCAGCAGCAAACAATACAAACTACTCACATTCTGTAAGTACATTGAGTGCATCTTTGGTTCGCATGTTGAACCGAGGTAGGCAATATCAGAAGGCCCTGGACATTTGAGTGTAGGACGCCTCCACCAAAATCATGGCCGTTGGTGAGGACTTGGTACCCTGGTGAACATTCCCCCAAACCGAAAGGATCCTTTTTTTGGCCTACATGTACATGTATTTGACTCCTTTCCTTCTAACTACTTTAGATATCTTATCATATATCCTAAGTACTTCATTATCCCTTTTATCTGAGTACTTAAACAAATTGCCCTTCCTATACTTACATATTAAAATCTACTTGGTGACTCATCCCTCAGGAGCAAGACCTCACAGTTGAGCTGTTGCTGAGTCTCCACAGATGGGTTGCTCATAGACTACTCCAAGGCAGCTTAGCAGCTTGCTCAACGCCCAGGTTGCCAAAGATGGTCACTTTCTTCGTAAACAAACTTGGTAACTGATAATCACCGGCAGGTGATGAATCATCTTTGAAGCCATGGCACCAAGTGAAACTACCACAGGGTGTTTGCTTCTTTTGGCGGAACCCATCGCTCTGTGGGGATACGCAGCGGCGCCATATCAAGGTTTCAAGAGTTTTTTCTTTTGACTACCCATCAAAAACAAATCATTGTGTTCTTGTTGGATCAAAGGTGAAGTGAGGTCTCGGAAAAACATTTTTTTCAGCGTTTGTGTGTCTTTGACTCCTGAAAATTGTTCATAGGCACGTTGGCAACTATTGATTTGTGCGTCGTTTAGTTTATTTGCAGCATTGCCAGCTCTCCATGTTTTGAAAACACACCCGGGTTTTCTCCTCATTCTCAAACCGATTATTGTAGCTGGCAAAAGAATTGATCAAGATGCGCATGCAAGGTCCGACGCAGCTGCAACATGTAACAACTTCACAGGTCGTGGACTGGCAACCGTGGGGCTTGCCCTTTATTTCTCTGATCTTCGGCCACACTGGGCTGTCAGAAGTGCACTATCGAGAACTTGGGCTGTCCACTGGTACCCCTGGACAGATGTGGCCGATCTTGATATTGTTCCCATGCCTTGCCACAATTTTTCTGTTTTTTAGCTGGGGAAGACTGGTTTACCAAATGCTGAGCTGTTTGGGGCACTGTTTTTGGGGCAAGAATCTCATGGACAAGCCTGAGTCGATGCAGAGCGGATGATTGGAGGGGTTCGCTTCTGGCTTGGTGCGAAGATGAGTTTCTCCGAAAAGTCGTTTTGAACACGAGAAAAAAGACGGTTGGGGGCTGCAAACATATTTTATTTCCCAATTGTAAGTTGGTTGACTCATGTTTTTCATAGGGGTTGAAACCACCAACCAGAAAAGGGAAACAAACAACCAAAAGTCTAAGAACACTTGCGCACCTTCAGAGAGCATTGCTAGACCATTGAAGCGCGTGGAACACTTCAATGTAGCTGCATTTTTGTTTTCAGATTGTTTGGCCAGGTGTTTCTGTCGTCTCATGATGCTACTGTGGCAGCCCTATGCCTGGTGGAGCTTGTTTCAGCAGTTGCAAGAAAAGCCCCGTTGATCATTGCAGTGGTTGAAGCAGGTGGTTTGTTGCAATTTTTTCTCCGTTCCACACCACCGGTTGTTGACCAATGCTCATCCCACCACAAGCCATTCTTGAACAGTCAATCGTGGGGTGTATCATGGTATGCGGATCAGTTTACCATATATGTGAAAAGATATACCGTGATATACCATGATATACTGCACCCCACTAATGCCAATGCCAATTGCTGATGTATGTAATTGATCGCCCGCACTGCCATGATGGACGTGGATTTCCATTGGTTATGTTTTTTCCGGATTTTTGGTGAGGTGCTGCTTCGGCCTGCGCTCTATAAGGGCACATGTACATAATTTGCAAGCCTCAAACAATTATCCAGCGGAATTGGATCTGGAGTAGCTGATAGTTGTTTTTTCGGGTTTGTTGTGTTTTTTTTAAAGATCCATACGCATAGCCTTCCCCAATTTCCTTGTACTTAGTTTGTATATGTGCTGTACTAATCTGTAAATCAGGGTTGTATATATTGTGGATCTCCTGGTTGTCAACGCAATCATTAAACTCATTTATTGGTAGAGAGTGGAAAGAAGCGGGTGTTTGCTACGATGCGTGCCAAATACTAAGTTGTATGCAATCAAGTCAGTACCAAAGAGGAATAAGTGCCGATTTCCTACAGAAGGCGAGCAGTGCAAAATGCAGTCTGAGCAGCGGCAGTTTGCAGCTAGAGTAAGTGCACCAGTGGGCACAGCAGCACGAGGCAGAAGCAGCAGGAGTAGTATTACAGTTGCTGCGGTAGATTGGTTTCAGTGGTTTGAGTCGGGTAAGCAGGGGTTGAATAAGCACAGGTTGATCTAATTATGGTGAACGACTGATGCTTAGCTTTGTTTTCAGGCGGCTTAGTTCTGGTGAACAGTCGTGAAGTCACCATGGAACCCGGTGGTGAAAAAGGGCAAAGAACACCACCAATGCCTTGACATCTTCATAGTTGGGCGGGATTTATCAGACAATGTTGTTGGGTTTTTCCCCACCTGTCAGGTGAGGGTTGTTAGATTTTATCAGAGCTGACTTCTCCTCTCCTTCTCCTCTCCTTCTCCTTCTCCTCTCCTCTCCTCGCCGGACCTCAACCACGACCAAGCGCGACTAGTGGTCGCTGCCGGACCTCAACCACGATCATGTATGCCTACTGGTCGCTGCCGGACCTCAACCACGACCATGCACGACCAGTGGTCGCTGCCGGACCCCAACCGCGACCAAGCGCGACTAGTGGTCACTGCCGGACCTCAACCACGACCATCCGCGGCCAGTGGTCGCTGCCGGACCTCAAAGATGCCAGAAAAGATGTCAGAAAGAATGTCAAAAGATATGTCAGAAAGAATGTCAGAGAGAATGGCAAAAGATATGCCAGAAAGAATGTC
>VSDK01009497.1:20792-30992 GCA_009767595.1 Symbiodinium kawagutii
TGTTGTTGGTGTTGTTGTTGTTGTTGTTGTTGTTGTTGTTGTCGTTGTTGTTGTTGTTGTTGTTGTTGTTGTCGTTGTTGTTGTTTTTTATTGTTGTTGTTGTTGCTGCTGGCGGTCGTTACCACCACACCTTTGTTCCTCGTTTTGAATCATGCCGTTTTTTGACGTTGCACTTTCAGGTTTCGCCATCCATTGTTTGTGCGTTGCTTGATCCGACCATTCTTGGGGGTTTTTCTGTGGTTTCTTTGCTTGCAGGATGTGAAATCTATGATACCCTTAACCTTTAACTAATGCCGATGAAGGAATGTAGCACTCATGTTTGTTCCTTAAATGGACCATGTTTGTAAACTAGGCCCATTGAATAGCATTTGTTTTGCTGGCCCTACTACCCTCAAGATTGCTGCCCCCCTCAGCAAGGTAAAGATTGCTCTTGAAACTAGATTGACATCATCACTTGCCCCGGATTGCCATCCGATGTGTTGTGGCCAAAATATGTTTGGGTTTGATTTGTATGTTTGGTTCCTGTATTTGGCGGCAGCACTTTTCTATGTTTTCATATTGCGGGGTTGATTGGCGGGGTTGATTGTTTGACTTATTGTTACTGTTGTTTTGCCCTTTCATTATGAAGTGCATATTATTGCCCATGATATCCATTACAGAGAGGCTCCGAACATACACGGATCACCCAAGAGATGGAACATACATCCATGGATTCCACGCCGATGTCGACGTATTCACACCACCGAGGACTACTCGAGCGCTAAGACTGGCGGAAGAGCAGCCCTCAATGGTCACTTTGATGAACTGGGGACAGCTCACATGTCTTGGCTATAACTTCACGGTGGTGAACGTGGTTCTTGAACAAGCTCCACCGTTGAAAGAGTAATTCCGTTCATGACAGAATGACCTGAAATGACTATATCATTGTGAATGATCTTGGTTAACGATGAATAGATTCGTTTGTTCACATCCTTCATTTGCTTTATAGGAGGCTCCCCGTCATCCCAGCTGACAGAACCACGAGTTTCAAAATGAAGTGATTCCGTACCCCAGGGATGGGTTCCAACATGTTCCAATGCTATACTTGTTTTGGTGTTTTTTCTTGTTTGGTCATCGTTTCAATTTTCTTGTATAATGCCAAATTTCTACAGCAATTCCTTCTCTTGTTCAAGAATCAAAGTGGCCAATGATGTAAAGATCGATTGGGAAGGAGATGTGGGCAATGCTTGCGGACGTTGGTAGTTGCACACTGCGACCCACAATGGCGGATCATGAATTCTGAACCATTGGGGGGACATGATGCAACAAAACTACAGTAGTTGGTAGTTTTAAACTGGAGATGGTAGGTTGAAATCGATGAACTGATATTTTTCGGAGGGGTTGAAATCAACAATGAGAAAGTGAGGGAGAGAATTATGTAAATAGCTGAAATGACAGGAACAGATAGGAAAAGTGTATGGGATCATTGAATGAGATCTTTTGCGGGAGCCACGGATGGGTACGTACATTAGAAGCGTGATTCTTGTTGCTTCTTGATTATTTCAACTGCCCACCATCATCAATTACAAGCCATTGTGAATCATCAGTGTTAACTCTGAACCTTTCCTCAATTCGGATCGTGAAGCCTTACAATCATCATCATCATCATCATCATCATCATCATCATCATCATCATCATTTTCATCGTCATTTTCATCTTCATTTTCATCATCATGTAAGCTGTAGTGCTTACCATCAGGCTTCGCCACCAACTTCCAACCATCATCGGATTTGAATCGGATCCCATCATTCCTTCCGGAGATGATTGGCAGTTGTTCTCCACATTAATCAAGGTCGGTGTGTTTCACAAAGGGGTACCCCCAAATCATCCACTCTTAGCCATGTACCGTAGTAAACCAATCATTTCATGGGGTTCCCGAGGGCTTGAGAACCCCCCATATCATCGCCAGTGCCAGGATGACGCCATGGCGCAAGCCTTAGCCAGGCGCGTCGAGCCTTACATAGCTGTTGGTTGATCAAAGGTGGCTCGTGAATGGTCAGCTGGTGGTTGGAAGGAATCTGTTGACTGAAAATGACTGGCGGGTGGTTTTACTCACAAATTTCTTTTTCCCAGGCATTCCCAAATGGTTTGTTGGTTGACTACCTTTTGTCATAGGGATTGAAACCACCCACTAGTGAAGTTGCGTTAAGTTGGTTGGGTCAACCAGATTGAGTTGGCTGATAGCCGCTCATGGCCATCATATCTCATACTATGCACACTAATTTTTGCCCTGTGGGTACTACATGGGAATGACATGGTATGACTATCAGAAGGGTAAGACATGGTAAGACGCACTGGTGAAAAACAACTCATGAGTCTGGTTGGACTGTGGTTGGTGATGGTTAGCATCTTGCCGTTGAGAGAAGTGGTGATATATAGTTGCATGTGCTCATCAACTGACGCACCTTTCCCTGGCGAATCTCACTGGTAACCTTTAGGAGCTCATGGATCCTCGTTGCATCCCCTGCCTCACCAACTCGGCAACTCCGAAGGGAAACGACAACTTACCGAGTCCCAAGGTTGGCATCGTGTTGGATACAAACGGTGAACAGTGAAGAATTACCTGGAATTCTGAGCCTATCAACAGTACACTGTTCAATTCCATGTGCACGGTGAACCAATTCTGAGCCTGTCAATGTGTTTGGATGCATCAGTAAGAAGTACCTCCTTCGTGTTACGGTTTGCTCATCTGAAAGTGCCACAAGTTGACACTGGGACGGCATATTTGAGCACTGAACCCTGAAAGAATCAGCATTGAAGAGTAACATGTCCTTTAACAGCAAGCTTGGACTTTTTCCTCCTGGCAGTGGACGGGCCATTGTGCCTAATGCAGCATTGCATGGAAATTAGCCACCATTGACTATTGCTAGCCCTCATCGACCCCCCACACGTCTGGAAGCATACTCCCTCCCTTGAAAGCCAGCAAGGGTATGCTTGAGAATCATCAACCCATGGTCGAAGCACCGCCTGGTTCTGTCGTGTTTTGCTCCATCAAGCCGTGTAAATGGACTGTTAGCCACCAGCGGACCATGAGTCAATTTTGCAATCTGTTCCACTTGATTTGACTGAGGTCTTGAAACAATGAACACACGTGTTTACATATATGTTTGCATGATATGTGCATCACAGAACAAATAATGACATATCCACAAGAGCATAAATGCACATTACAATCTCTCTCTCTATATTTCTATATATACACATATACTTATGGATCTTGTATTTATATACGTATGTGAACATGCATATAACTGTACATATCAATTGAAGAAAATACATATATATATATATATAAACATCTATAAATATACTGATATACAGTTATGTGCTTCAATAGTGTGCAAGATCTGCGACCCCCTCTGTAAACACGCCGACACACACACAAAGATTCATGGTGCGATCACGCAGGAGTACCTTGGAGTTTCACGCGCCAATAGCGAGATCTTTGGGCTATGATTTGCTTCAACCTGATCCCAATGTCACTTGGTGCGACTTGAGATGCACATGACCAGATGACATATGCACATGCGAATAGTTCTACACGTATTGTATTTATATGTTCTTCAATGTTCTTAAATGTCAACACATCATATATATATATAATATCTAGATTTATATATATATGTAAATATTTACTATTTTTTACTCGTTTTTTGTTCACACATACCCGTTTCTTAAACACAGATGCATTTTTTTTTGGGCAGACGTGTGTGAGCACTTCAGTAGTTGGGGTACGGTCAAGTTAATTCACCGTTACGTAATGTCATGTACGCACCAATATGTGTCAATATGTGCCAATGGTGTCAAGTTATGTTTATGCCTTCATTTCCGCACTTGTTGATTCGCAGCTAAGCAGAGGGCGGTTTTCAAGTTTGCACATGCACCGTGGGTGGGATAGGGTAATGACTCTGATGAGACATCCCTGATTAACATCACTGATCAATATCACTGTGCACCATTATAGCGAGATGTTGCCTCACTAGTAAACCGCTGTACTGTAGCTGGCATCACTTGTAAATTGATCAACGTCTCTGGTAAACCGTTTTATGAACCTCCATTGGGTCCATTGGCTATCAACTTTGGGAGAGGATTGTCCAAAAAGTAGCTGGATGGCACTTGTTGCAAATACCAACCGCTGGATGGAACACTTGCACTAGGGCGTTTTTGGGAGCAACACTCATGAACATCGTGTAGATTGATGATTATGAACTGGATGACATCGTTACGATATGCTGATGACCATTATGCTGATGATGATGCTCATCATGATGCCGGTAATGATCATGACGATGATGATGATGATGATGATGATGATGATGATGACGATGACGATGATGATCATGACCACGCTGCTAATGATCATGTTGCTGAGTCAGACTGCCCTGTGGCCGTCATCAAATCAACAAGCTTTCTGTGGACTCCCTCACGCAGACACCCCCATGCTACTGCCAGTTTGGGGAAATCAAGCAACTGTTTTTTCTTTGGGAAGGGGGGGCAATCCTAAGAAACCGGCAATGCATTTGGTTTCTAAAAGTTCAATGGAATTGCTTCGGAGATGTGTAAAATTAATTTTTTTCGCCAACTGGCTGTGTAGTACTGGGTGTTTTTGTTTCATAAGAAGCCGGAGACAGTTAGTACCCAGCTGGTTGTGTAGTTTAGCCGGGGACTGTCTAACTGGCTGTTCCAGCTGGCTGTGTAGTACCAGTTATGTCAAGACTTCAACAACTTTATAAAGCCCAACATGCTCTCGCCACTGGCCCAACGGTGGCGGTCAACTCATGGAAGCAGCAGGAAGCATGTTGGAGAGGAAACTGCTCCGTTACCGCTGGTTCACTTACTGTGGTGTTCTTAATCAGCTGGCTACATTCTTGACCATCATTTGCCAGCTGGGTAGCCAGCTTATGCAATCATCATTTATTGTTGTTAATCATCGTGGCCTGGACCAGCTGGTCAAGTGTGCTGGACGTTGTTGCGTTGCGACCCAGGTTGGCTTGTTGCCTGTGGCGCATTGTGAGACTTTGCCCAACACGTTGGAGCATTTTGGGCTTTTGATGCGGTATCCTGGCCTTTGTTTGGCTGGTTGGGAGCCAGGCCAGGAGCCAGGCGTATGCTTATAGCCCTTCAAAAAGGGAGCCAAGGAGCTACCATGAGTGGCCTAACCAAATGGTAGTTATAGGAACTACCTGCAAAATATATGTGTTTGTGTGTGGGCGGGGGGGTGGCAATTTTAGGGGAGGGATTTCCGCCGCTGTGTAGTAGGATTGCTTTGATACTTAGTGGTTGCTGCGGTGCATATCAGGCATATCATTTTGCATTCACTGGGACGCTGGGTAACGAGCTGGCCAAAGACACTTCCAATGTAAATGATGAATGTTGATCATGTTAAATTCTGGACCAGGATAAAGAGATAAGCCTTGCAGGGTGTGACTTTACACGTGACGTTTCATGGAACATTGGCCACTCTCCTACCTGAGCCCCAGCCAAGGCTCCAAATTGATGAAGCTCCTGTTCATAGTATTAAACTGCCCCCTGAGGCCTCAAATAAAGCCCACCTGCGGCTCAACAAAGGGCTACCCCGCAATGGCCCACATTGTGCGCCACCAAACATTGTTTGCTTTCGAAATGGTTGCAGGTTACTCTGTGAACAAGCTCCTCGTTTCAGTTTATAGTGCAGGGCAACTTTCTATGTAACACTTGCTCTCTACGGCGCTTGTGCATTGGCCACTTCATGGTTCAGCTTCGGATGGAAAGTAATTTGCTGTTCAACCTTAATGTTCAAGGAGAGCGCAACCCTTAATCAAATGAATTCGTTTGATATGGATGCAAGAACTGAATGGTGTAGTTTATTTCTCATGATTTCTCTTCAAATGTGTGAGCCCCAAGTTCCATAGTGCCTTTCAGCTTCCACATTTCAGTAGTTTACTGGAACCATCCCTGCCACATCCAGGACCACATTGGGCGTTGCCAGTCTAGGATGCAAATGAGAGAAAGGCTAAACTCTCCGTAGTTAACTTTAGTATTCGGCTGGAATATCTTCAGGAAATGGCTCCGGGACCTGTAAAACGATATATTGAACTCCCAAAAACGATAACGTAAGAGAACCTAAGATAACTTAAGACAATCAACCTTTCAAAAATCCAGACTTGTTCTGAAGTACCCAGAGGTTTGGAACGATTAGCAGAACGATACCGAAACGATAAGCGGATTTTGAAAAAATGTCTTTTCATGAGCTGCCCATCGGGCCCATCCAGTAATGATGCGTTGAAATCGGTTGTGTGAAAGGCTTATGACCACGCCAGACTCAACAATTTTGAGCTGACACCAGCGCAGCTCGCTCACATGCACCATGCACCTTTGTGAGATCCGCCCCTTGCCACCTTCAAATGCTGATATTGAAGAAAATGCATGAACAAGTACAGCACATATGTTTGTGTGGCTCCTCGGACTCAAGTATTATCAAAGTTTATGTCACCCAATGCTTTCATTCTTGCCACGACCACGTAAAATCCTACTATAGACAGTGCGCTCATGTCATTTCTTCTTTTGATAGATGATAAATGATGATATCTTAGAAAAAAGGCATGCGAACATCACTGGCATTTGCCTGGAGGTGTGAGGGCTCCTCACTGTGCCCAGGTATCCTTCCGAATATCGATTGGTGCTAGATTGGTTTGACTCACAGTGCCTCGTTCGTGGCACCAATCCGGTTGCTGGTTCAGATTGATGGTTACTTCGGGGCTGATGATGGTTGCTAATGGTTGGGATTGATGATTCAATCTATCATGGCAAATACATGAAAATGATGATGGCTAATTGGAAAAGGTCAAAGAAGAATCTATATATTATTGTTGTTTTTGTCTGATTATATGGTTAATACTAGTTCATGACTGAATGTTCAATTGATATTCATGTTCGGGGGAATGAATGGTTGCTTGTAGCCAAAGATGTTGACGGCGCATCATGATATTTGATTCTAGATTCTATATTTTGATTAGATGTACTATTGTTGCTGTTGCTTCATGGAAAGTATCAGGAGTTTGATTAAGCCATGATCAATGACAAGCCATTGTGTTGCAAAGAATTACGAAGTTACCACTGCTGAATGCATTTGTTGTTGCAATCAATGTCACACGCACACCTTTGGGTTGATAGCGCAAACATGTAGACATTTATACTTATGTCCATTTGCGTTCAGATGTATTCAAACTTGCATTTACCATTGTACGAAACATGTGCGTATGTGTTTGCGAGCATGTATGCAGGTAGTTTGGCTCGCTTCAAAAGAAATCGTGATTACTGGTTTGCTTTTAGTGATCCTTGTGTGTGAATGGTTTCAATGGGGTTCACTGTTGCAGTTATGTTCACTGTTGCAGTTATCATTCGAGATATTTGTGCGTACAGTTTTTGGCAAAGTCCATGTTTTGCGAAACAGCTGGTAATTGTTGTTGTTCATTGCGTTGATGGCTGGTTGATGCTCGTGTCCGTACGTTGGCAATGCCGTCCTTTCGCCAGTGGGAACCCTGATTAGCCCACCAGGCAAACCACAGGTATGCGAGCATTTTGCAGCTCGTGCAACGATTGGGTTCATAATTTGCCAGTGTAGTCAGCATCATCATCCGACAGTTTAGTGTTGTTTCATCTCAATGTTAGCGTATTTGGATGCATACGCGCATGTGTCCACAAATGGACATGTGTTGACCTTTTTTTCCATCCGTTTCACGCATACACACACACATACACACAGACAGACAGACAGACAGACAGACAGACAGACAGACAGACAGACAGACAGACAGACAGACAGACAGACAGACAGACAGACAGACAGACAGACATACAGACAGACAGACAGACAGACAGACAGACAGACAGACAGACAGACAGACAGACAGACAGACAGACAGACAGACAGACAGACAGACATACATACATACATACATACATACATACATACATACATACATAGTTGTTTTTACATATATATGTTTCAACAGATGTATATTTTCACTAGGTTGCTTTATTCGTGCAAATGATTATTTTTCATTTATAAATGTTTGCATGTGTAAATGCGCATGTGCTCGTATCAAATTCGGCACATCAATCGATTTATTTACAGAACATCTTATGTTCACATATTGCGTGTTTAGTTCAGTATGTACTTATGTGGAATGAGTTTTGTATACACGTGATGTTTGTTTTATGTTTTCATGCTGATACACGTTTGATATCAAAATTATACAGCAGCCGCTGGCAGTCTCAGCTCCAGAGGTTTGGATATTTGGATCGCATCTTAGCACATGGCACACATGTGCCTCGGAGTGATGGCCACAGCCGGTGCTGGTCATGGTTTGGAATGGCTGGCCGCGGCCAACAACAATTCCGTCACTAGCAAATCTACAGCTTGGCACTAGTGGTAAGCAACAGTTATACAGTGCTAGTGAGTACTAGCGAGAAAATCATTCCATGTTACACCACCACCCCAGTTCTACTGCTGCATTTCACCAATTCAAATGATAGATTGTCTCAACATGTTCAGTCGAGAGAGGATATCATGTTGGCAAGAGTTGGTCGTACTGGTACTACGAGATACCTCTATCTGGATATCACCTATTAGGGTACCATTCTCACCATATTTCGGCAACATAATTAATTTTCCCGCCAGAGAGTGCTGGTGCTGCTGGATGTGTTCAGCAATTCTCCGAATGCTGCGGGCATGTTGACCACCCAACACCCTGGCTTTCAGCGGCTCACGGTTGCAGTCAGATGGTGAGCCAACACAGAGTTCCAATTAACCGTCATTGTTGATGTGTTTTCCCGTGCAGCATCACTTATCCAACACCCATTTGTAATTACTCAATTCATTTGTGCTGAGTTCAACGTGAAAGATCACAAGCATGAGCATAATTTGCATCCATGTGTTTGTGTCAGATTTACATCCGTTCGCCAGTTGTTTTTGATCCGATAGCCTCATGTGATCATTTACTTAACGGTTGGTAAATCACATGCAAACAGCAGCAAGCTGAACAATCATCAAAAAATGACTGCACAATAATCATAAATCATGTTTGTTCACAATCACAACGCAATCACTACCTGAAAGAATCCAACATGAAAGCAGAATAATCTGAAACAATCAATCTTCTGTAGATTGCTTTAGATTGTTGATACCATAATTGGAAAACATAATCTGAAATAATCAGATTCATGCAAAAAGCACAAATGATAGCATACATACCTGAAAACTATCAATCTTCTTCAGAATGCTATAGAATAATTGATCCATCAGATTGTATATATGACAATTTGCGAATCACTGGAGTCATAATCTGACATGATGATTATGTCAATATTTTTGATTTCTCCATGATATAACATGATATATCACAATAGTAATGATTTTCGTTTATGTCTCATGATACATCAAAATAACTACAATTACATTTCAGTTTGTCATGATATGAAATAATAATCATAATAATCACTATTATAAATCTGCGTTCCATCAACATTTTGGATATAGATCACTATTATCATAATCTATCATAAGAATGATGTGCATATTGTATAGTTACAAAAGACTCTAATAATGATATCAAATAATATTGTGTTCATATTTATGATTCGAAATTATTCAATATTCTACAGTATGTGTTTTTCAATACAATATGCCAATATATTTAGATTGTTTTTGAAATATATAATTATATATACATATATATTGTTTTGATATATTTACAAATATATATATATATATATGTGTGTGTGTGTGTGTATTTATTTATTTATTCATTTACATACGTAAAATCCGCCTCAAAAATCCGCAGATTCCTCAGGCGCCTGTGCCCAGGTGGTGAAGGCGGCCCTGCGAGGCGACAGCGCCTTCCGCACCTTGACCGCCGACTTCGAGGTGCGGCGAGCCACGACCGGTGTGCGAGGGCTGGGAGGCGATGGCGGCTCGGTTCGGCTCGGCTGGTGGATTTTAAGGCTGGTTGATTGTTGCCTGTCATTTTTGCATGTTTTTTTTTTTTGAATTTTTCGATTTTGGAGTTAATGACAGTTAAATTGTTAAATCAACTTGGGTTGATTCTAAAGTGATGTGTTGAATCGATGCACCAGTGAGGCGCAGCTAGTGTAATCATGAACTGTTGGTGAATTCCTGC
>VSDK01009497.1:31002-44850 GCA_009767595.1 Symbiodinium kawagutii
CCTGCTGATGGTTCATGGTTGTAAATGTATATTCATTATTCCTATTTAAATAGTTTGTAGTCTGGTGAAAATGGAGGTGTTAATGTGTGTATAGATGTATGTACGCCTATATGCTGGTGTTTCTGAAAATAGGGAACCCCTTGCTATCATCCATGAGCAGTCGTTCTGAGTGATAAGCAAGCCATTTCTTGGATCCTGTATTGTGCATTTATCAATAGATGAGTTTATATATGTATATTATATTCATTTGTTTTCATTTATTCACTTGTCAAGCAGCTGAGAAGCGGGGCAACGTCAACTCCGGGTTGGTCGGTTCAGCTATTTTTTGAGCCGCTACCCGTTTGCCATATTCAAAGAAAACGACAGGCAAATATAGCAAAGGCAGAAGCTTAATGTGGGGTTTTGCGTGTATATGCTTTTTGGTCATCAAATACTTTTACAAATATCATATTCGTATCTCTATTCATCTGTTTACTTCCCAGTTAAACTGTTTCCTTTCACAACTAAGCATATTTGTCCATACATGTATTGCATGTGTTGTTCGTAAAATGCGTGTGTTTTTGCAGGGACACAAACGCGACAATCTAAGATCCCATGTGGAGGTCACCACGTGACCAGGTGAAAAGCCGCATCAAGTCACCGCAGAGCCTCATGAAGAAACTGCTCCAAGGTCAAACGGCGTCTGGCTCGGGGGTCCTTTCAGCTGCGAGGCCTTGTAGAACCTCGAAAAACGTGTGATGATTTGATGATATTCTGCGGGGTTCGTGATCCAAGAAGACTGGGAACGTTGAGAATATGTTCTTCATAATGGTAGAATAGTATAGTGGATCCATGAGTTTCCTGTTGTTATCATCTAGTTTTCTCCTCCTACTTACATCTCCCTTACTCCTCCTGCCGTTTATGATCATATCTACACTCCAGTAATCAAACGTTACAGCAACTTTGCATGTTTCATTTTTTGGTTTCATGTTTGGCAAAGCCATGTTATGCAACACCTTGGACCTGCGAATTGCAATGTTAGCACATGTTTTTTGGTGGTCTAGAATCTTGATTATGTTTGGTTTCTTGTCGGTTGCTATGTCAGTTGACCCCTGGTAAATTTGGATGGTGCTAACATCGCAACTATCCTTCATTCTACGATCTATGTTAATTGGCGTGTTTTTCACATTTGTTTGCAACTTTTGATTGCCAGATAGTTGTTATACTTATTTGCAATCACCACTAGCTTCCGGCTGTTGAACAACATTGTAGTGGTTCGATTCCTAGCTGGTTGATTGGCCGAAATCCTAGATCCCGGAATATCCCGGAATGACACGCATGTGAAGCAAATGTGCATGTCATTTGTGCTGTGCAATGTCGTTATCATTGTTGATTGTTAGTATCAGCGGTTTCTATGATGTTCGCTGTCATTGATATCCTGATTCACAACTTTCAGGTGGAACAATAGCACTTTGTCATACTTTACCTAAATCTTGGGGCGGATTTATTGATATGGATCTCTGATGAATAGAAACAAAATGAGAACGTATTGTTTGCCACCTATGCACTTGCAAAGTCTACCAGGAGTTTTTTCAATCATTCATGATTGATTTATCATTACGAGCCAATTTACTGTATCAGAAACTGTCCAATTGTGTCCGATTGCCAGCTTTGGTATTGAGTAAGAATCAAGATGATTGGCGACGAGCCGATGCTGTACCATATCATGTTACTGACTATGAAACCTTCAGCAACTCTTAAAGAACCATGAGCACTCGGGATCATCATGAACTATCATCGTCATCATCATCATCATCATCATCATCATCATCATGTTTAAGCATCAGCCATTAATTGGCTATCAGCCATCTATTGGGCATACATGATCAACCATGGCCAACAAATCAACAACATAAATTCCAATTGAATTGATGCCATGTATCCCGAAGATAAGTCATCAAGCCAGCCCAGTTCAACCCAGTTCCCCTAACATTTACCATCGTTTTCTCTATAGCTTGTGGGTCATTATCCGCCATTGTTGGTTAAGAGCTTGACCCAGCTCGCCAGCTGGTCCCCTATAATTAGTTGCTACTTGTCATCCCCTACCATGAACCAGCTATAACCTTGGTTGGTTGGTTGATCCCCCGAATTTCTGCAAGACAGCACGAGTGATGACACTAAACCGTCTGCTAAATTGGAAAAAATCAGCCGGTTCAACACCATGAGCCAGCTATAACCATGAACCAGCCATAACCTTGGTTGGTTGATCATCAGCCAGTTCAACACCGTTCAACCGCCACAACTCCTCCCTTTCCATCGTGAAGCGTTGCCAGGTCGCCCGGTGAATGACCTGCTGGGCCTGGAGATCATCGTGAAGCGCCCGGGGGGGTGCGCAGCTGGCGGTTAGGAGTGGTTGAGAATGGTTAGTAGTAGATAGTAGTCATCTATGGTTAAGAATGGCGGTTAATAAGGGTGGTTAAGACTTAATAGTGGTGAAACAAAGTGGTCAATGATTCGTTTCATGGTGGTCGATGATGATTCATGGTGGTTGGTAGTGCTTAATATTGGTAACTCATGAGAGTTAACATGGAGGCTAGTGGGTTATAATGGTGAATCATGGCTTATGGCAAATGGTTCAAAGGTACGGATGATAAAGTTAGAATTAATGATGATTATCGTGTTTAAAAATGGTTGATGATGATGGTTGCAATGATGGTTAGCAATGGTTCATGATGATTCTTGATATGACCGTAAAACCTTGCTGATGACAGCTCATACAATGATTACTAAAGACTATAGTGAATCATGTGTTGCCATGGCGAACTTGCTATCAAACATAGGGACTCTATCAATATGGATCTACCATTGCCTCTTTATGGTTGCCATGAGTTCGTTGGGCGTGTGACCATGGACTTTTGCTCATCCTTTCTGGGCAGTTCCATCGTACAGGCCAGTGCCAGTCCTGCCAGCGGCTAGGCCAAGGCACATGATATCTGGCAAGGCCGGGATCCTTAGGGATGAGATCACCGTCGAGGCACGTGGAATGGCTTATGAGTGGTTCATGACGGCTGGTGAATGATGGCAGTGGCGAGAGATGGCTGGAGATGCATATAGGTTATTGATGGTGAGCAATAGCTAATGATGGCAAATTGGGACATGAATGCCAAGAATATGTTTTGTTTCTTTGCCTGTTCTGAGGATATTGTTGCGCAATGGTTGGTGGTACGTCCATTTACCAGAGAACTGCATATTGAAGTGATTGACGTGTGGCTGACAGGAAAAGACTTGTTGGTCAATGATGATTGACGCGGCGAGATCAACAACCAAAGTCTTCTTCCCGAACAAGATTTATCAGTGCTTGTGCCATACTGACCAGTGGCATTTCGAATTCGACCATATACTGTACGCCCATTGTTGTTGTTGTTGTTGTTGTTGTTGCTGTTGCTGTTGCTGTTGTTGTTCTGGTCGTCGTCGTCGTGGTCGTCGGCATCGTCGTCGTTGTCGCCGTTGTCGCATTGAGTGATGTAGCTAGCAACATTCACCAATTGTAAAAAACCAAAAGGGCTGTTTTAGACGCTTTTACGCTGCACGCGCACAGAAACTCACGTCGTGTTTGTAACATGTGTTTTCATGGATGTTTTTGCCGCAGCCGTTTGTTGATGATGTTCATGTTGAAAATATTCATTTGCATTGGTTTTTACAACACTTTCTTATTTCACTCATCTTGAGGCGCAGGGCTTCTGATATAGTAAGTTGTTTCCAGTCAATTATGAGGGTCCAGACGGGCTTTGCGCAACTAACTTTTTTGTTCAATTTATTGACAATTTGAGAAGACAACAGTCAGTTGTTAGATACATGGTTCATTTCACAGCATTCATTTCAGATGACACGTCGATGCATTCCACCCCACCCCACCCGATCCCCAACATAGCATCAACTTGGCGTGCACATCCACATGAACGGTAACATCCCACCCCACCCCACCCCATCCCCAACCCAACTTGGCGCGCACGTCCGCAGGACCGGTAACATCCCACCCCACCCCACCCCACCCCATCCCCAACATCGCATCAGCTTGGCGTGAACATCCACATGAACGGTAACATCCCACCCCACCCCACCCTATCCCCAACGCAGCATCAACTTGGCGCGCACGTCTGCAGGACCGGTAACATCCCACCCCACCCCACCCCATCCCCACCCAATCCCCACCCCAAGAGCACAACGTTTACAAAACACTGTGGGTTTCTGTGCGCGTGCAAGGTTTTAGACGCCCCCTTGTACGAAATCGAGGCGTATCCATGCGTATCCTGGGATGTCCGAAATCTCCCCCTGTAACTGCTGGCCATATCCTCAATTCGCTCATTCGCCCGCAAGCAACGCGCTGCAGACATGCTGTGGCCCAGGGCGAAATGTCTTGCTATGCTGCTGCCGCTGGGGTTTTGCGCTACGTTTCTGGTCACTCGGCATCAATTACATTGAGCATCAAATTGAACTGATTGAAAATTGTTGCGACAAAACGACCCTCACATTGATGATGTTGATGTGTGATGGTTACCAATTGTGGTCAATGATAGTGATCAAGGAGTATCAAAAATGATTTGATTTCAATTACATGAGCATAATGTGCAAATGTTATAGTGTTCATGTTCGGGATGTTCATCAAGAACATGCCAAATGGTTTCGGGTCATTTGGGACGGCGCATGTGGCATTGGAACAGTCAAACACAAAACAATTGAGTATTGAATCAGGTGCGAATATAAAAGAGCCGCTGGGGTTGATTTGCACATGCGTTGTACAAATCAATTTAATGCAGTCATGTTGTTGGGGTATGTTCGGAAGCGACTTCCATTGAAAGTGAGGGTAAATGAAGGCTTATCACTGAGAGCATTTGAGGACTGAGCCATGTCGAAAACCAGTCGCTGCTCAATGGGGGTTCCGCTATGGCACGATGGTCTACCTGAGTTCCAAAAGATGTTACCAGGGAAGCATGTCTAGAGGACCTACCAGATCTCGTGGTCACCAGGTTGCCATGAGGGTAATGTTGGCCCCAGATCAATAATCTCATATAATCTCCATAAGTTGATTACTTCGCGGGGTACCATTCGAATGGGAAACCTAGGCTTTTGGGGGTTACCCCCTAGTAATCAACCGCGGGTTTATTGATCCGGGATGAGCATTAACCTATCAGTTGACGTTTCCATTGGTCCGAATGTTGAAAATCGCTGCTCACATATCCAGCTGCACAAGCGCCCAGTTGGTGGAACATTGCCATGGAATTCCCGGGCGTGGGATAAGCGCCCTATCGGGGAAACCCTTTGGTACAGGGCGCCCTGCCACCCTTGACCCAAAGGAACTCGCAACAAACCATTAGAACCATTCGGATTTCAGGTAACCAATGAGTCAGCCAAAAATCAGCTGTGTGATGATTTTTTGGGCAAGCGTGGCAGTGTAAGTCCACCATTGGTCATGGGTGGAAAGGTTCATTGCTATGATTTGTAGACTGCCACGAGGATGACACAGCTCACTGTGGTTGGACGCCTCCACAGGCCGCTCCAAACAGTGGATCCGCTCGGTTAAACGGGGTAGTGTAGGGTAATTATGTTATATTTAGACAGTCTATTTGGCTAATGGGCATTGATTAAACTAGTCAAACTGCATTCGACTCTTTTAAAGACTTTATTTGCTAAATCAAAGAATTTACTGCATTGATTTAAACCTGTTAGATTCTATCTTCGATTTTTGCGTGAATCTTAGTGCAACTCCAATGTGAATGATTTCAAGTTGAAATTTGTGGCGAGGCGTCGAGAACGGCTGGCGAGTGGCGCCCAAGTCCTTCAAGGACTACGTGTCGCAGCCCAAGAAGTCTGGATACCAGGTGCCGGGCGCGATGGCAATTGGAGGGTGGCGGCTTTTGGGTGACCAAGAAACAGCTAGTTGATGAGCTGGCTAATAATGGTGAGTCATTGGAGGTGATTGATGGAACTCCAGCAAATATCATACAAATATCATTGCTTAACACTTACTGGTCAGCATCATCAAGAGCAGAGCAGAAAACAGTAGTAGGAAAAAAACATGTTCCCCATTGCTAAATATTTGTACCCAATAGACTGGCAACTTGTGCGATGGAAAAAACCGACTGGCAAGAATCAGTTGTGGGAATGAAGGTGCCGGTACTTGACTGGTATGATTTAGTTCATTTCTACAGGATCATCTTCGGGAAGGACACTTTCGTGCTGCCAGAGAATCGTCGACTACAGGGAGTTGAAGTTGTCAGTACCTCGGCTTGGATCACTGCTGTATGGAGTTTAGTTTTTGTTCCCAGAAGCTTGCCAGGTGTTCGGAAATGATTGTTTGATGATATGTGTTGAACAGACCATTGCAAACACGTCGCACAAAGTATTGTCCAAAGTGGCTGGAGTAAGGCTTTCCAAATAGAGTATAAGAACCCGTGAAGATTCCTGACATTGCAAAAGTATGGGATCGTGTGCGCAACATTCGTCGGCACCGCTATTTCGTAAACAGAATGGTTAGAACCATGAGTCTTTATTTACTAATAGCTGTTTAGAAAATACAAATAATCATATTTATCAATAGCGTTTAAAATTCTAATTTACTCATCGTTGGAACCATGTCAATTAATAGCTTCGCATGATGGGTAGAATCGGTCGAATCCGTGGCGGTCCGCTGAAACGAAGGCTTTTGGTGCACATGGTTCATTTGGGGGTTTCTTCACCGTAACATCTCCCGCAAGTTGAGGACATATCAAAGCATCCATGCTGAAGAGATGTGAAAACGTGTACGTATGCGATAGAGATGATACAGATATGAAAAAGATTTAACAAGTAATGTTGGTTTCTGATTAGTATCTACCTGTTGGTTTCATCGATTTTCATTACGTTAGGGGGGGTTACACTAATCAGAAACCAACATTATCAGTTTTTACCTTTTTCATACCTTTAGCTTCCATGGACGACCTCCTGCTGAGTGATACCCGCGCGCTGTGGAAGTTCTTGATGGATTGAATCCATGTATCTCCATGTTGGGCATCGCTGCCATCCAGCCATTGCCAGGCCATCCACTTGACGCTCGTGTCTTGGTGGCACGCACCTTCCGATCTTGAAAATGCCCAAACAGACTTGAATGTGACAGGTGGATGATGAGATGTGGATGGTGTGGGAATTTGCATCGTTCCAAACCACAATTGGCACGTTTGGGCAAACAGTCTGGACGCCTGAGTAAAATTGGCAGGTTTGGGATGGTTTTGGGATGCCCCTAGACATAGATCCCAATGCATAGCCGGAAACAGCCCGTGACCAAGCATAGCGATGGCTGCCGGAAGATCAGTTGCTTCGGCGATGGAAAGGGAATAGCCCTTTGCCAGGATGGACCATGTGGTTCATGTTCCTAAAGAAAATATCAGCCATCCTGGCATCAATCATTGTAAATTATTTTAAGGATATTGAAACAATGCCAGAAATATCGGCCATTATTCTAAATTGGTGTCAAATATCCTTCAACCATCCACTTCTTTGCCACTGGTGCGGCTCATGGCATTTGGAGGCCCGATTCTGGGTGGGGTCTGTGAAGCCAGCCCCACACGAGAAAGGAGTGATAGGCATTGATCCGTGTGCCAACCAGATGAGCAACTAGATGAGCAAGTTTGGCATGCTGCCTGGTATAGACGATAAACTAGACTATAACCAGCATATGAATAGTCAAAGATGCAGAAATCCACGATTTGCGGAGATGCCTTCACTGAAAGGTATTTTTTAGCAATAGCGAAGATGTTGGATTACATGGTTGGTTTCCCTTTTTTCGGTGGGCTCCCTGGGAAAGCCTTTTTTTCCTCATTTTTGGACAATGCAAAACACCAAGAAACATCAGGAGCTATTAACATGCTCATGCATTTGAATCAACGCAAAGCCTGGGTGGCTTAGATATCAAAACATGCAACGACTCAACGATTCTAGCGTGTAACTTTCTGATGAATAACTAATTAGATGAAATCAGTCACTTAGCAATTTGTCTAACTGAAGTTACTTAGATTTACTTAGTAATGTTTATTTCTCACTTAGTTACAAGTGAGAAATTAAGTAGCTAAGAATTTATCACTTAGAAATTTCCATTTCTCATTTGAGTTTCCATAGTTCCCCTTGGCTGACCTGAACGGCTTGTGGCGTTGGGTCAACCGCGGCGCGGCGTTCCCACGGCAGGTCACGGACTTCCACGCCTTGGCCTTGGCAGACGACCGTCACCGAGCGCCGTGCCTGCTGGAGCTGCATATCTTCACGCAGGAGATGAAACTGCAGGAGCTCCATTGGGCGCTGCCAGGGCCGCCCCAACGGTGGATGGAACTGGGATGAACTGGGGACATTTCCAGGGTTTTCACATGGTTTTCCGGTGGTTTTCCCATGGTTTTCCGAGGGTTTTCCCATGTTTTCTGAGGGTTTTCCCATGGTTTTCCGGTGGTTTTCACATGGTTTTCCGGTGGTTTTCCCATGGCTTTCCCTGGTTCAAAAATTGTTTCCGATGGTTTTTGCATGTTTTCCATCCAAAACCCATGGCTTTCCCATGATTGCTATCAACCACCGCCATCTCGACGGTTACACCACAAAAGTTTAGCATCAAGCATCATTCTAAACCGTGATTATAACCAATTACAACCATTCTAAACAACTGATTATTGCACCACTATGGTTACAATCAAGCATCGCACTAACCAGCAGGATCCCACGTTTACCAACCATCAAACAACCACGATTCTCCGCATTATCCACCAACTAATCAACCATCATTATTAGCCACCAACCATCATGAACCATCACTAATCACTAATTATCATGATTAGCCACTCACCACTACGAACTAGCTGGTGGTTGGGAGGGAGCTGCTTGGAGTTATCCCGCTCTAGCCCTTTCGACCAGGGGAGCCAGTTGGAGCTACCAGGAGTGCCCGTTCACCAAAAGGTAGTCAACCATTAACATCCATAAACCATACTAACCAAATACTAGTGCAATTTGAGCCACTTCTTCGATACTAAGCATACTAATCATCATCAATACAAACCACATAGGAAGCTTAGCCCATCAGGTCATCGCCGCAGGAGCGTCAAGGTCCTGCCTCCCACGCCAGCTACAAGGCATTCCCGTGCCTGGGCGTGCGCCGCCCTGCCAGCAGAAGTCCGTGTAGCCGAACACGACGAAAACATGGGATTTCCAATGTGACACATGCTGTTCATAGAACATATATAGAACCTCATAGTTTGCCCATCTCGGGAAAAATGATATGAACATGAGCATGCCCACTGAGTGGAGCAGCGAGATGAAGCGACTGATGCAGTCACTGGTTGGCTGAACTGTTGCTCTTCGCAGTTGGGCCACAAGCTCGCCACTAGCCTCCGGCTAGCCTCCTGAGACGGCGATGGAGAGAGAGAGATGAGCATGAAACATACTTTTTGATGGGACATACCAGGTTATAGATGGTGGTTGTTTGGTTTAGAAGGCTTGATCACAAGTGTTTGTTTTTTTCAGCAATCAAACTAGTGTGATCAAGCAGTAAACCTCAAAGGAACAGGTCATAAACTCCAGCATTTTCACCAGGGGCGCAAGCACTGGGACACCGCTCTCCTGGTGATGGTGGTTCACCAGGGGCCAGAAACAGCACCCTTTTAAGCACCATTCAGCCAGGTCGGCCACCTTGATTTGTCAAGCAACTGCTACCAGTATTTTTTGCGTTAAAACTGATGTCATTTGCGTAGTTAACCACCTCTCAGGTTTGATGACCGCTGTTACCTGACCTTTTTCATCAGGAACCCGCGATTGTGGGATCTCTGAGGCTGAGACCGGAAGCCATCATGGAGAAGTTGGGGGACGAGAAAGGCTGCGGTCACAGCGCAACACGCTGGGGCCAGACATGAACAAAAACTGGCGAGTTTTTAAAGATGAGGAATCGTTCATAAGAAGGGTAAATTTTGGTTCACGAGGGTGACAATGGCCTATGATCATTGATAGTCGTTGATCATGATAAATGACAGGTGGTAATTCTTGGCACTGATGGTTATAAGAATGGCCAACCATGCTTGTTGACGATGAGGTTGGTTGATCATGATGAATGATAGGTGGTAATTGTTGGTAGTGATGGTTCATAAGAATGGCCAACCATGGTTGTTGACGATGAGGTTGGTTGATCATGATGACTGATAGGTGGTAATTATTGGTAGTGATGGTTCATAAGTAAGAATGGCCAAGCATGCCTGTTGATGATGAGGTTGGTTGATCATGATGACTGATAGGTGGTAATTGTTGGTAGTGATGGTTCATAAGAATAGCCAAGCGTTCCTGTTGATGATGGGTATGGGCTGTCAACACCCAAATGCTGAAAGATGGTCAGATATGGTCAGTGATTTTTTTGATGGCTTTCGGTTGATACTAGTGGTTGCTGATGCACGTTGATGCTTGATATTGCTTGATGGTTGAGATGCCGATATTGTAAGCTCAGTAGCCGCTGGCTGATGGTTACATTGTGTTTATTTCATGTTTTTGCTCGAGAAAGTGGAACTGAAGTGACAAAATATGACAAAATTGCGGGCAGAGATTGCGACCAACCAACGAGAATACACAAGAGTATTGAGATCATGGGTCCGTAAGCCGTGGTGGGTCACAAGCCAGAAATGGATATAATATAAGTAGAAAAGAAGAAGCCGTATGGGAAGGACATGCCTAGGACTCAACCATCGAATGGGTGGCTGCTTGATGTCATTGATCATGCCGGTGGTAGTCTACAACACATTGGACCTTGGCTTTTCCCCTAAGAGGAACGTCGGCCAACATGATCTCTTTGACAAAGTGCGTGACCTTAGATTCTGATCAGTAGAGCTTAGTAGAGAGTAGATGTCCTCGATTGTATTTGTGATGCATGCAGACGCACCAGTCATTGTTTGTGTTGAGAGAAGAAGAGATGGATGGAATCCTTCGTGTCGGAATTGTATTCAACCTTGCTTTATAGAAAGCATCTTAAACCCTTTGCTATTTTACTTTCCGAAGATGTTCTCCACAAGACATAGCAAAGAGGCAACCAACCACGGTACCCCCAAGCATGGCTTGAAAAGATCTGATGGACCAAGCCAATGATCCCTCGGCAGGTGTAGTCTCCATCACGGAAGTTGTCACCGCCCTCAGCTGCGGGCCCCTGCGTTTCGGGCTTCCAAAATCACCAGATTCTGTGGGTGAACCTTGGGGAGTTCAAAAATTGCCCTTGATTTTTTCTTGGCGACCTGGGAACCAGTGAGGATTGGCTGAACGGGACGTTTGGACCAATCTCAACAAGGCGACCTGGACATGTTTTAATGCCAAAGTATTTTCCCGCCTTTGACACCTGAAATTGTAAGATGCTCTTGAGGTCACCTGGTTCCCCTGTAGTTTCCTTCCTGCCCAACAGATGAAATTTCTAGGTTCGGTTCGAAAAACAAGGGTTTGTGGGGTCAATAGGAGGACAAATCATGTATTATTAAGGCTCTTGGTGATTTTCGGCCACTCTTACTTAAGGTTAATTATGCCGGGATCAATCAATGATTGTTCAAAGCACATATCCTGCTAGCCAGTCTCAAGCATTTTTAACTACTGTTAGCCGTCATTGCTAATTGCTGAATAGCTATCATTCAACAGTACTGAGGAGTATTGAGCATGGTTAGCCATCCTTAAAAGATTGTTGACTACGCCTGATCAATCCTTTTCAACATGCTTTGATAAAATAGCGATTCACAAATTTGAAGGGGTCTCTTAGTCATTCTTATTAGATCAACCTCTCGAAAATCTAGTGCTAACCCCTGCTAACCACCGCTGACCACCAGCTGGTCAACCGGCTTTCCCGGGAATTTTTGATGCTTACCCCGCAACGTGACACGGTGAGCCTAGGCACACCATGATTTCTTGCCCGACGGGCCGATTGATGCCACCAAGAAACTGGAGGTGCCACGGGTGGCTGTGGAGTGTTGCTGATGGTGGATGGTTTTTGATGGCGTCCAGCCAAAAAGCATCAACAAATTCAACAAGTTGCCAGTCGCTGCTTATGGCTTCTGATGAACAAACAGATTGTTGATTGAACAATCATCAACATCCATCAGCAATTTCCTTAAGACAGTTGCTGATAGTTGTTGATTGACAATGGTTGCAGACTGTTGCTGGCTTTTTGCTCATTGTTTCACAAGGCAAATTGCAGTGACATTTTCGCACCAATTTTTTGAACTTTCGAGCCTTGATACCTGCTCTTGGCCTGAGATTGTTGCCTTACTTTATGGCTGATTGGGTATGGGTGTGCCTCAAAATAGGGAACCCCAAACATCTCATGGCCCTTGCTACAAAACTGTGCCTCGTACTACTGACGATGCGGTTGTTTAGCTGGTTGCTTTTGTTTGGATTTCATGCGCTGGGGAAAGAAATGAACATAGGTAAGTTCGGAATTCATTGTTATTGGTTGGTTGGTTGGTTGGTTGGTTGGTTGGTTAGTCGTCAATGACCTTGGTTGATTACTTTGTTCTGTGATTTTGTTGGGTGATCCATGTCACTAACCCCGAATAAGTAGATAGTAAGTCACCATTGTGAAGCTCATGGGGGTTTACCATCGATGCTCCATGGTGGTTACGATTCGTTGCTGGCTCTCCTCAACCACACCCGCCATGCGCAACCAGTTGCCATGTAGGTGGCCAGCTAGTTTCCACCATTGTTTTATTGGGTTGGTTACCTACTATAAAGGGAACTGGAAGAGTAGGGATTAATTCATGTCAATAACCACTCAAAGTGTTAACATTAATGTTAATAGCATGGGAGAAGTAACTAGCCGGTGAGATATACCTGCGATGTCATGATGACTGGAAGCATAGGGATAAGTGTAACCAAAATTAACAATGCATTTCTGACCAGCAAATATCATCACAGAGAGCTATTGGCCTGTATCAATCATCATTGGTACATGTGAGTCAACATTGGGCCGTTTAAAGTATAGTTTAATACTATCCACCAATAGTGCTCCCACCTTTTTGTGGATTTTTTTTGTTCTATTTTTTGTTTTTGGCTTCTGTGGCTTTTGGATTCTCTGGCTTTTGGCTTCTGTGGCTTTTGGCTTCTGTGGCTTTTGGCTTCTGTGGCTTTTGGCTTCTGTTGCTTTTGGATTCTCTGGCTTTTGGATTCTCTGGCTTTTGGCTTCTGTGGCTTTTGGCTTTTTTGGCTTCTGTGGCTTTTGTTTTCTTGGCGTTTGAATTTTATTTGTCTCATTGGTTGTATTTACTCATAGTTTATCTATGTGTTCTATCTTAGTAGTTGTTTTCTGTTTTGTCTATCTTATCTGTCTTATTTAGCACCACCACCACCACCACCACCACGACCACCACCACCACGACCACGGGGTGCCCCTCAATTTGGTGCCGGCGCCCTGAAACCATAACACTAAAACCATAGACCCCAAAACCGTAAACTTTGATTTGAACACAGAAAATATAAACCCTAAAACCATAGCCGCTATATAAACCCCAAAACGAAAAATAAAAGCCTCGGGTATATAATTTGAAAACCATATGCCGCAAAACCTGAAAATCCTAAGCCTCAAAACATCATTCAAAATTCTCAAAACATACAATGTCAACTCTTAAACCGCACCGGTAGGCAAGGATCTAACGTAGTGAACCCCCTTTCAAGTCCTTGGTTTGCGCTTCCGTTGGGGTTCCGGGTTGCAGCCTCCCCCCGATCCCCCCTCCCGCGCTGGGAACGCTTCCCCTTCGAACAACAACTCCCCCCATCTTCTAAGAACAACCCCCCCTTTTCGAACAACAAACCCACCACCACCACAGCACCACAGCACCATCACAGCACCAC
>VSDK01009497.1:50979-69093 GCA_009767595.1 Symbiodinium kawagutii
TTCCCTACTTGCCAGGTGAAGGTCTGTAGGTTCTGTGTCAGTGTGTCCTCCCCTGGTGTGTTTTCACTACAAGGATTCCCAGATGTGGCCGAGGATGAGATGTGGGCTGCCCAGGAAGTTTCGGTGAGCGGCGATTGCTCCACCACTTCCAGCACTTCCAGCAGCACTTCCAGCACTGAGAGCAGCACTGACAGCACCACCAGCAGCACCAGCAGCCCGAGTGCAACATACACCGTGGAAGACGCAGCATCCAGCGCTGGGCCTTGCCTGGCTTTGATGGTCATCTATGCCTGGCTGTGATTGCGGTAGCTGTGGCTCTGATCTTCCTTGTTTTGAGCTGGAGACGCAGCGTTCCAAGTTGGTGGGCAAAGTTTGGATAAGTTTGGCATATTTCTGGGCTAAAGTTGGCATATTTCATGAACTACGAGTTGTTTGATGTTGTTTGTGCAGCGCCTGTGTGTAGCTTCATGCAGGATGTGCATAATTACGTTTCCAATGCACAAATCGAGAACTTCGCCAAAGATCTACCGGAATGCCGGATTTGGATCACAGTGATATCAATCTTTGAACTGCCTCATTTGGAACAGTGATGTAGCCGCTGCAGCCTGGTCTCCGCTGGTCGCCTGCACCATGACTCGTCTGATGACGACATGGGTTGCAGGAGCAACTGGATTTCCGCCTTGCGGCGATGGAAAAAGATCGCGAGGTGCCACTCAGTTTCCAAAGCATACTTCTTCAATCTGAGATAATCTGAGATAATCTGAGTAAGCCGAGATGAATGAAATGACTGGCAGATGGCAGCTGGTTGCAGCCATCTTTGCGGATCCATGTGGATCCTGCCGAGGGCCTCCGACCAGCTTGTAGTCATTGTTGGGCACAGCTTGACTGCTGGGGGGTATCAAGCGTACATTATTCATGTGTTGGTTTCTCAAAATAGGGGTACCCCTAAATCATCCATTTATAGTCATTTAGTAGCACTAAACCAACCATTTTGGGGGTCCCATATTTTGAGAAACCACCATGTATATAGTGTTATATGGTAGTATGATCATGCATGATCGCGTTTTTTCCCTGACCAATGCATAACCACGATGGACCTACTATGATGTGCGTATCCCGTTTTCTTGGCCATGATTGAGGAGCATGACCCATTATCGCCCACTTTGACTACTGTTCGATTCATCACTGCTAATGAACAATGATTCATTCCTGTCAACCATTATGAAGCAGCCTTCATCCAGATAGCAGCTTCATTTCTGACTAGTCCCAAGTATATCGATCATGAGACCCTATAAATATGTATATACATAGGTTTGTCAAGTGGTTACGTTTGTTCTCTATTGGCGTGAATAAGTAGTCAATGCTTTTCACCAACAAGTTGTTGTTCTTCCCTATCAGTATCAACCATTTAATGTCATATAATCAATGGTTGACTGGTGTTCACAATTGTCAGAACTACCGTTGTCGTGAACCATTCACAAATGATGTTCAGCCGCACTTTGGCGTGCCCAATGTTGCAATCCCCTATGGTTATTGTCCCCAGGATGGTTGATCATATGTGATGAACGAGCATATGACATCAGGTTCTCATCCATATAATTGCTATGATCACCGCCTCTGTCATCAACCATGGAGAAAATGGTCATATACATTTTTCACCATGTCACCACTCACCACATATCTTGCAGTGCTCACCATGTCCAGCTCGCTACCAACATGAAGTTTAAGGATTCACTCCCAAGGGCACTTGTACCCCAGTTGCCCATGATCCTGCTCTCCAACTGGAATGGCTACCGCGAAAATGCCCATGTCAAGTAGCAGTAGCCACTGCCTTAACCATCGACACATCAATGGAGTAATCATCAACTAGCCTTTGCAGCAGCGGCATAGCACCTGGCGAGGACTTGGAGGATTTGCGCATGAGCCGCAACCATGTGGATGAGGCCGGCGCGGTGCGGCGCGGTGATGCTTCGATTGCGAAATGATGAAAAGATGTTGGTGAAATGATGTTTCTCACTGCTTAGTGATGATTTTGTTTCTTCTTGCTTATTGGTGATTTTTGATTCTTGATGCTTATGGTATCGGTTGATATGCTAGCCTCAAAGATCATTGTTGCAGAAAATCAGCCGAAATCTACAGTTGTTGGCGATGCCAGTTGAGAGATCCATACTCATTGGTGGCTAAATCATGGTTGACAAGGTTTAGTGGCCAACAATCAGCGAATCAAAATGGCCAACGGCCAATGCACAGCTTATCAACATCCAATCCCAATCATTGAGTGGCCGTTGAAGGGTTTTAACCACAAACGCACAAAATATCATGGATACGATTGGTGACCCCCCAAAGGTGATTCCCCCAAAATAGATACTCAATAAACCGTTCTCAATTGTTCATGGTAGCTATGATCCCTTTCATAAACCCTAATTGTTGGGGTGTACACCTTCGGGGGGATCACCTACCACCCCCATGAAAAAGATATGATATAATTCACAAAACAGGCCTGGTCCGCATGCCATAGAGGGTATTGATTCCCCCCTGGACTTCCCCCCACCCAGCTCATGACGATAGGTGAGCCCTTGGTCAGTGATTCACTTAAGGTATGAAATAGGTCAATGCACCATTTCGAAATTGATCATGTCCGGTTGGCTACGCCGACCGCTTGCCGGAAACTGATTTGGAGCTCCATTCGTCGGTACGTACCGCACCACAAAGCCCATGGCGAGTTTATACATTCCAAGGGTTCTGGTTGAGCTGCCTTCATCCCGGAAGGACAAATGTCAGCCATTTGCCATAGCATCGGTCCCAATTCATGTTTGGATGTAATTGTTTTCATAATTTCATAAGAGAGACACACACACATATGTAAATATGTTTCAATAATTTTCAATACATCATAGTCATACTGATTATCTATATGCTTATTCATTCGCATGCAAATGCATTTTCACAACGCACAGTAACACACACAGACACATATACTATTTACTTATTTGCCTATTCAGCCATGTTCAATGGCTAGCCAAGGTGCCATGTTCCTCTGAAACTCATAATGATCCTCGATTGCCACTACAAATATGAATGATGAATGGCGTCCCTGACATATTGTAGGCACTTTGAACATTTTGAAAGGTTCTCGGGACCCGCCGCTAGACCACACCCAACACGAGAGGTCATCAAATGCCCCATCCCGCAAAACTATATGTTTCATAGATACTTCCAGTTGGGAACTGTTTAGCCAAAAACTACTATTGAGGATGTGGGTCATCAAACGTCCCACCCCTGCACATTTGTATGTGGTATGTTGGATCTCCAGTTGGGGGTGGTCAAACGTCAGGGTTGCAGTGAAAAGGTTCTAATCATTAGCATCCGTTGGCTATTAAAAAAAACGGTGCCATTTACCGTAATGATGAGGAATCACCACTTGCCCGGTCACCAATCTATCATTACCATAACCTCTTAAACACTATATCCCAGTGCAATTGTGTTCCTTTTATGTCTTATCGGCATATCAGGCCCTTTTTTCACCAAAATCATTTGAAGCCATTGTTACCGTCATGCACGAAAATGTCACCATTACTAAACCGTTAAAGAGTTTTGGACGGTGTCGATCATGATTGCTGCAACGCAATCAAACCATTGTTAACTATTCATTAACCATCAAATAAAGCATCCGTTAAAACTATCAACTAAAACCAACAGTTAACACCACTTGTTGAAACCATCACGTGCACACCAATTGCCCATCACTTACCCATTCACTCAGCATTAGCAGGTCGTGTCTGCTTTTCAAGAGTTGATGGCTGCAAGTACGGAGCCTGCGTTGCCAGAAGCTTGGCGGCCGCTGCCCCACAGAAAGGTGGTCCCAAAACGTGCTTGAGTGATGGTTAGCAACCATGATCATGGCTGATTAACAGTGGTTAATCTATGTCATGATGATCACGTGCCATGGTCAAGTCATGGCCATGGCGATGGCGAAATGATGGTCAATTGGTGCTTAAATGATGGGTAACTCAATGATAGTCAAATATCAAAACATGGCTGGTTGAGGCGCATTGGTGATGATGATGATGATGATGGTGATGATGATGATGATGGTGATGATGATGATGACGATGATGATGATGACGACGATGATGATGATAATGTGGTTTAGAGATGTTAGCGGAATCTTTCGACCATTGTTGAAATGCGCGTGCTCGCGCCAATAAAAAAGCATGGTTGAATGATATCATTTGGTCATGGTCTACATGACCATTGGATTATGATGATTGGTAATTGCAAAGTGACTGGTCAACAATGGCGGGTAATGACCAAGAAGCGTTTTGTTGCTTTAAGGTGATAGAATGGTTTGCTTGACTGTTGATGGCCAAGAAGAATAGCCAACAAGAAAAGATGCTAGCCGCTTAGCCAGCAATGGCGGCTGAAAATACCAACCAATGGTTGCTGCTTGACTCTTTCAGCTGTGCGTTTGATGCCTCCCTGGATCTCCACTCTGACTGATGTTCTTTGGCATGGCTGGTTTTCTTAATTGTTACTTGACCGGGTTTTGTTTTGTATTGCTTTATGCGAAAAGGACGTGATGTTTAAATGCTGAGCAAGTTACAGAAGCACGGCTGTCCATAACTGGATGGCTTATATACCCACTAACTGGATGGTTTTTAGTGTTTGAGGGATCTATAAGCCACCAAGATAAGTCCCATGGTTTTCGATAGTTCCGTGGTACCAGGCCTTTTTGCAGGTATGCTGTCGCAATGCAGCAGTGCGCAGCATATTTTTACATGGGAACATGTAGATACCTGGGGGCACATGTGCTCACAAACGGTAAATCATCATGAATCCTCATCAATCATGAATCGGCTTATCCAAATTTGTGTTTTTTGTGTGGATCGAATTTCCTTGGACATGTGTACCAGTAACTGTTTAATCATCCATTTTTGCTCTTGCTCCTTGGTATTTGACGGTGCGGCTGCTTGCAAAACAACTGGCACATGCCATCCTGGGGCATTTTGGGTTCACCGGTTAACCCACCCACCAATGTTACATGTATAAGTAACTTTTGACTTTCCTCCAAGAGGAAGCCATCCTTGGAAGGGAATCTGCATCAGCCAGGGGGGTGTATCGAGCTCAGGGTCAAGCATTGCCAAGTGCTGAAATTTTGGACCGAAAGTTCGCTAGCCCTTGGCTCTCACAGAGGAGGCGATAGAGAGAGAGAGAGAGAAAGAGATACATTTGGTTAGATTCTCTCTTATATGATAATTTCAAGGAAACGAAGAAGTTTGAATTGCCTCTATGTATGGAGGCCTCTCCATCACACTTTTCCTGCCTGAAAGATCCTGAAAGTGTGTAAAAAATGATGGGCCCCCCAAGCATCGCACTGGTCACTGGGATTCCACCATTTCTTTTTGTGGCTTCACAATGGTGAGGTGAGGAAACACCCCCGCAATATTTTTTCAAAACAGGGAATTCAATGGTTGGTTTATCATTATAGTATATTGACTATAATAGTGAGTAATTAATGATTTGGAGGTACCATTGAATTGTTTTGAGCAAAACATAGGTTGTTTTAAAATTAGACCTTTGTTTGTGGCCAATTCGTAGCCAAGAAAGGCCGGGTGGTGTTAAAGTTGGGGTGGTCAAATCTGTTTGCATTTGGCCTTGTGTGGTTGCATTTGAGGAAGCTTCTGAGGAAGCTGACGGTGACGCTCAACAAGCTGCGAAACAGCGAAAACTGCGATCGCAGCAGCACATGGGTTGAACACATGCAGTGATATCATCAGACAAGAGCGATGCATCATCTCCCAAGTCAGGGGAAATCGTGATGATTAGCCACATTTCAATTCATTTCTTGAGTGCCACATTGAGATTATCACCATTGATCAGCGATCACACGCACAAATACACTGGGCTTACGATCGACAGTGCTGATAACACTGTGGCGCAAAAGCCTTGGGGGGCCACTTTGGGATTGTAAATGCATCATCTTAAGCATCCGCCAAGACTGGTTGATCATGGATTCTAATCCAAGAAATTTGTTGGTCAATGATGCATAAGATTGCATAAGCTAAGCATGGCATTGCAGCGATTTCCATCACACCAATCAGCACATTTGGGCAGCGAGAATCTGTGTAGATGCCAGTGTGGAAGCCCGCAATTTTCAACGAATCCATGGCAGGTTCAAGCTGGTACACCAACCCAGTTGTGCGAGAAATGGCTGGTAGATGCCCATTTGGGCGGCTTGTGATAGTAGAGGATCAATCTATCATTTTTGGATTGTTGGGGGCAGATGACTCTTGATGCACCCATGTAACCACATTTTAGCCTATACAGTGGGCATATTCCCTGCTGCTTCATTACTTATCATGCCTTATCAGCTTATCAACCATTTCTCCGGCCGATGAATCGCAGCATTGGGGCTCAACATGGATCGGCCTGGTCAATCCACGGAGCTCGGAAACCGTGATCTCCAACGATCTCCTGCGTGTCACTTCAGGTCACATCTTGTTCCAAAGGAAATCGCCAATCTTGGGTTTCTGGACACACACAAAAAACATATAACGGCTGAAAGTTCAAGACCCATGAAAATATCATTGGACAAAAAGACATTGGACTTCTTTCTCCTTAAGCCTGAAGGCTTACCTTTTCCATCCCTGCATGTGTTGAGAATATCTCCTTTTCAAGCTGCAATCATGGCTGCAATCCAGCGATGTGATAGGCTCGAAGTGTCATCCACCTGTGCGTACCTGTCGCCCCGAAGATTCCCACCAGCCAGAAATCCTGGTTTATAAGTTTTTGTCCAGTAAAGTGTCAGGTTTTTCCGGCAAGCAGTTGGGGTTGGATGATCAGTTTCAAACGGCAACCGGGGGTCTGGCGGTTAGTCTCTATCAGCTGTAATCTATACACTGTACATTTCAGAGGGTCCGGGGGAGGCTGGAAATTAGATGGCTACTTGCAGCAGAACTCCGTGTAGCCGAACACGACGAAAACAGGGGATTTCCAATGTAACAAATGTCTTTTCATGACACATTTAAAGAACCCTATATTTCGCTCATCGAGGGAAGAATACAATTGTACCTCCCCGCTTTCCGAAGATGCTCGCCACATGACATCGCAAAGAGGCAACCAACCACGGTAGTCAACCCCCAAGCGTGGCTTGGAAAGATCTGATTGACCAAGCCAATGACCTCGCGGCAGGTGCAGTCTCCATCACGGAAGTTGTCACCGCCCTCAGCTGCGAGTCGTCACGTTTCAGGCGCCTAAAACATCACCAGATTTTGGCGTTTGGAGCGCGCAGCCGCAGGGCAGGATCAAAAGTGATGGCTGATGATGATGATGATGATGATGATGATGATGATGATGAATGATGATGATGATGATGATGATGATGATGATGATGATGATGATGCTGCTGCTGCTAGTAGCGACTAATAGTGGTTAATTAATCATGTTTTACAATGATTACAGTAGATGATTAATTTACAGTATGTCGTTTCACCAGTCATGACCCTGTGGTGATCAAGCATCATCACACATCGTTTGCTGGAAAACAGGGCCATTTTGGCTCAAGGAATTTCACAAAATAACCAACTTGTTAGCGTAGCCTTTCATGATTCTTTTGGTGCTCGGAGCGGTGACGCTGGCACTCGCTGACGACGCAAATGTCATGCTCCAGAGTCACCATAGTGTGATGCATATGATGCCCACACATGACGAAGAGATGAATATGACCAATGCAAGTGCACTCTGTTTGGGGAGTGATTCTGACGCGATGTGGGCCAAGGACCTAGTGAGGCGACCTTATCAAGATGTGGTGAAGAAGTCGTTCTATGAGCTCACTGCTCGCATTGCCGACACCGTCAAGTCCAACCCCCATGGCCCTTGCCCCACTGCGACCATAGTTGCAAGTCTGTTTCCCAAGATGGTCCTTCAAGGCCGACAGCACACAGATGATGAAGTCAGCAAAATTCCACAGTTCACTGGGACAGAAGGCTGCGGAATCTACGTTGTGAGCGACTGGCAAGCAGAAGTCCTCGCAAATGTTGCCGAGAAAGCAGGAAATACCAGCAACGGTTGGCATTTGATCCCCTTTGCCACAGACACGTTCCTACAGAAAATCGTAAGCCAGCACCGTTCCAATGAACTCCAACGACTTTACAATTTGTTGAAGGTCGCAGCGCCGCTGTATTTACCAGAGGATGTGAAGCAAGTGACCTTCGGCGACGTGAAATGTCCTGAGGCCGCCTTTTCTGAGAGAGTGGCGCAAAAGCGACATGAAGATCCCACAATGAAAATCGACATCCACACTTTCCGCAACGAAAAGTTTGGGCAAAAATGGAGATATGAATTTCGGGCCAGCCTTCGTCGTGTAGCACAGAGACAAGAAGATGACACGGTGAGGCAGGACATTTTCAGGCTCTCTGGGTACCTTGGCAGGACCTGGCGCAAAAAGTTTCTGCCGCTTCCTGACATCATGTGCATGAGTTGGTATAGGAGCCCAGTTGTGGCGACCGTTGCCCGCAGATGGATCTGGTATATAGCAACCTTCAGCATGCGGGCGCAGTTGTCGTTTGATGCTGCGTTGTTTGATTGTGGCCCAGGAGTGAAAGTGGATTATATGGACTTCATTCCGCCTGATATTGAAATCACGTAGTGAAGCATCAGTCCCTGCAGGGGGTTGGACGCTGTGAGAGCGCACGAAATGCAACACGCATTTCACTAGATGTCCACCATGACGCACAAAAACGAGTCACAAAAAAAACAGTGCAACCCTTTGCGACGCCTCGGCAAGTCTACAAGAGGTCGATGATACTCTTTGTTAATGTTAGATTGAACCCCTGGTGGTCGATTAAACACAAGTGATGGTGGTAAATTTGCTGCAAATTGATGTTCCACAGTTATCCATGGTGAACGACGCTAGCAAGAATTAATCATTCACAACCGGATATCGCAGGATGGTTTAACATGGCAGTTAGATGTACAGTACCTATGGATGCAATCATATGATACTGCTGAATGCACAGCGCTCAATTTTGCCACCCGAAGATTCCCACCAGCCAGAAATCCTGGATTATTAGCTTTTGTCCAGGAAAGCGTCAGGTTTGTCCGGCAAGCAGTTGGGCTTGGATGATCAGTTTCAAACGGCACCCGCGAGTCGGCAAACGTTGGGAAAGTCTCAGCTGTAATCTTTTTATATTTCAGAGGGGTCCGGGGGAGGCTGGATACTGGAGTTGAAAGCGGTCCAACCCCACCTAACATCACACATCACCAGCTTCCCAGCAGCTGCTTTTCCACGGGCAACAGCACGTCGATCACGCATCCATGCACGAGGTGAAAAACAGGGTCGGAAAGGCTGCACGAGGCCACGAGAACACAGGCGGCTGCAGCCTGAAGGTGCTAAAGGATTGCGGGGATGTAGGTGAACCCCTAAGTGTGTACATGTGTGTACCATTTGACTATTAGATGGGAATGGATTAATGAACCCACAAAAGAGTTACCCTTATCATGCTGGGACGTTGGGAATAGGTGCCTGATGGCTAGTGATTGGCCTGCCGGCCCGTGAATTTCGAATTTGTTCTTGAATAGGTAACACACGTTCATTCCCAAAGAGCAATTTACAAAGGTAAAGCATGATAAACCCAATGGTAACCCCCATTTTGCGATGGTTCCAAGTATTGGTGACAGGAAGCGTGTATGGATTATTGTTGGATTTAAATGATTCGCCACCTGTCAGATATGCATATCTTGACTTAACTTAGATCAACGAGCGGCTCAGCCCGGCTCATCGAACAGAACAGATCATTTACATCATTTTGTACATCTGATCTTTTGTATCATTTTACATCATCTACAATCATACCGTTATGGATCATAATCATCGAACATTACAAAATTACCTTGCTTTCTTTTGTGCAACTGATTTGCCTACCTGGCATGATCACATAGGCATTCCAAAAGGCGCGATTCACAACCCACTCTTCATTGCGGCACCCCCCCCTGAGATGGTTCTTAGGCAAGCAATGACCGTAGCATGGTATCCCCCAGAGAGGTGGAACGAATGGTTGGTGGATACATCAACTCGAATTCCAAACTACAAGTTCTAGTATAGATGTAACCATCGCGAGTTCAATGGTTTCTATCTACTCGTTCCTCGATATGCTTGATTGCCGACCAACGGAAACAATCAACAGCTTTGTGGACGTGGGGAATGGCGTTTGGTATGCCGATCAACCATTTTGCCATTTATAGTCAAAAATAGTGATAGTACTTGATAAAAGTTGTTTGATGAAAAACATGGTTACGGTTAAGGCTCTATAGTCAATAGTCTATATTTTCCAAAATTACGTGTGTTAGTATTATTGATTGTGTGGATTCCTTTACTTGAATTCATCATCGACCACCTACATTTAGCTCCCCAAGCTCCGGCTTGCATATCCTTCCATTTGCAAGCTTCAGCAAGTCCTGCTTTCGATGAACTATATTCTCAGTGACTGGTTGAACATCGTGATGATCGGCACACTCCATCTTAGCCAAACAATGATACCAAGAAAAATCACTCATTGGATGCAGTACGCTACAAGACCTCAGTGATTTTTGTACCCTGGTGCAAAAAGGCATGCTAATCATGATACGAATGAAGCAGGCCCCGCAGCAATTTTGGACCAGCCGAGCCAGATTTGGGGTCAGATATTGTCCAGTTTCCCTTTCAAAATGGCGCTGACCAAATCATCAAGGGCACGTTCCGCTTGCTTATTGCCATGCCTGTTTCTGGTGGCACTGACGCTTGGCATTTGGATCGGACCTGGTTGAACCTGGTGGTAGTGAGCATCAGCCACATTAACCATGTCTACCCAGGGCTGCAGCCGAAAACAACCATAGCATGTTTATTGAATTATTGTTTATGGTTTTGGCTTCTGCCCGATTCAATATAGATGCTATTGCTATTGTTGTTGCCGGTATTGAACCGTTGGCAGCAATGCCGCACTGGGAAAACAAAAACATGCGGCTACTGAGGCTTATTCATTGAATGGATCATACTGGTAGCCGGCATTTGTGATTTCACTAAGAAGGTTGATGAGAGATTATGAGATACCATGTCATGCAACGCAACCGAGCTGAAATCTACAATTGTGTGGGCCTAATGCTAAGCGACTACTGGTTGCTTGAAACAGAACAACTTGATATCAGCCAGCATTTGTCCCTGGCACATGAGGTAATTAAAGTAGATAAATCAATGTACGTCCCTGAGTATCAACTGGAAACAAAAGAACAGCTAGGATGTGCCAAAATGAAGTGCATTGAAACAAATTTAAGAATGCCAATCAATGGCTTTGCCCTCATTCACCCTTCCTGAATTCTTTTCGACCCGTATTAGTCCCTTGTCAAAAATATGATTGACCATCACTGGCTGGTGGTTTTACACATGTTTTATTTTCTCTAGTAATTATCAACACATGCTCGGTTGACAAAAATGTGTTTCATAGGAGTAGTTCGCCACCAACCGTCATCCATTAATGGTCAGCTTTAGTACTAAGCCATTTTTGGGTACCCCAAACTGGCTTGAGAGACCTCCATTTCTTGACCATGCCAAGGAGCTATGTGCTCGCATCTTTCACCTTCGTCTCACCGTTGGCCGCTCCTCTGCAACGACCCGCTCGTTCTCAAGGACATGGCATCGATCAGGGACCGACCCAATAAATTGATGTGTGGGTAGTGATGGTAGCGATGATGCAGGTGGATCAGGTGGGAAATGCGCTTGGGAATGCTGGGAATTTCAATGAAAGTCGAACTCACGCATGATTTGAAACCCCATTAAATCCGATGAAATCCTCGGATATCAGATCTTTTTCTGGGACATTTCCTGGGAAACAATATCGCAAATCCGGATGTAGGGTGAGGGCTTCTTGGCAAAGTGAGAAGGCTGATCAGTGGATTCTATTGATCAGCTGTCCCAAGAGATTAGTCAGATACTATAGTTCTAACTGCTATTTATCAGTTAATGGCTACCCAGGACTAATAAACCCCTGGTTGATTAATAGGGGGTATCCCCTAAAAGCTTTGGTTTTCCATTAAAATGGCAACCCCCCTAGTTAATTATCAGTTAGTTTGCCTGACAGTTATGACTTTGTTGTCGATATTGTCACGTGACGGGTTGTGGGACATCAGGGGTGGACTGGTGGACAGCCGGTGGCAGGACTGCGCTCCATCGTGAGCACTCGAGCCCGGGGAGGGGAAGTGGATGGCAGCGAGTTGGCTGTTGGAGATGCTTGGTCTGCGGACTGCCGGTAGAGCAGAGCCATCGAGACATCCCACTACATTCCAGACATCTACAGATTCAGACTTGCACACACACAGATACATACATACATACATACATACATACATACATACATACATACATGCATCATACATACAAACAGATACATGCATACAGATAGATAGATACATACATACATACAAATACATACATACAGATACATACATACAGATACATACAGACAGATACATACATACAGATACATACATACAGATACATACATACAGATACTCACATACATACATACATACATACATACAGATACATACATACAGATACTCACATACATACATACATACATACATACATACATACATACATACATACATACATACATACATACATACATACACATACATACATACATACACATACATACATACATACATACATACATACAGATACATACATACAGACAGATACATACATACATACATACATACATACATACAGATACATACATACAGATACATACATACATACATACATACATACATACATACATACATACATACATACAGATACATACACATACATACATACATACATACATACATACAGATACATACATACAGATACATACATACATACATACATACATACATGCATGCATGCATGCATGCATGCATGCATACATACATGCATACATACATACATACACACACAGATACATACATACATACATACATACATACATACATACATACATACATACATACAGACAGACAGACAGACAGACATACATACATACATACATACATACATACATGCATGCATGCATACATACATACATCCGTGCATACATACATACATACATACATACATACATACATACATACATACATACATACATACATACATACATACATACATACATACATACATATACATACATACGGATACATACATACAGATACATACATACAGATACATACATACATATATATATATATATGTGTGTGTAAAAACTCACACACACACACACTTTTATATATATATATAAAAGTGTGTGTGTTTGTTTTGTTGAATGACATCCATGTAATGTTCGGAATGTATGGAATGTATGTATGTACTGTATGTATGTGTATGCCTCTATTTCGGCATACTTTTACATACCTGCATATAGTCAAAAAAATTGAATTTAAACATGTCAAAATATGCTGGAAAATGGGAAAAATCAAGCAATAGCACGCACACACATTTTTTTAAATCGTTCATGTTTGCACACATGAAACAATACATGTATTTGTATATGCGTGACTATGGAATTTGATCAGCATTTTACACACCAATATATATATATACTATTTTGGTAATTTTTTATATTTTTTTACATTGCTTTCATCTATGGAAGACACATTTAGAGTAACAACACTGTCCAGGAAATTTGGTTTATGTTTCCGCTTTTTGATTTCAGGAACAACGAACGCATGGTTTTCCAACCATGATGTCATATGCTCCTTGTCGGATTTCTGACCATGGAACTTGAGAAGCCCTGGTGACGTCACGGGGCTTTCATTATTGCAAGTGCCTTCGGAAATGCCCTCGTGGCTGCCTGATTTAAGGGCAAGAAAGTACCGGGTCGCTTACCAGGTGATAGCTGCCTGTCATGGTAATTTCCATTGATCATTGTGGCTGGGTTGACCTCAAACGCAGCCATGTGCAATTTTTGTACTGAACCACAACCGTTCATCAATGTGATCCACTAACGGATTTAGTTGAACATACATATACCAAGATTGATTGTCTATTGACGTAGGCTTGCTATCTACTATTAGCCATGAATCACGTCATATGATCAATTGGCGATGTCTCCCTTGACCATGCTGGTGATTGTTGACTCTATGGGATCGTTTATCCAGCGGTGCTGGGAAGAGGGGAATGCTGGCCCACCCAGTACCACAGCAGCGCATGGCTCCTGGCTCCGCTGGCTCCGGCGGCCCTGCCGCACCGATAGGACATCAAAAGATACGCCGATAGAGTGCCAGAAAGAATGTCAGAACGCCAGAAGATATGCCCGGAAAAAAGGCTAGAAGATATGTCAGATAGAATGGTAGAGAGAGTGTCAGAATGTCAGAAGATATGTCAACTAGAATGCGATCAGGCACGCCAGATACAATGTGAGAAAGAAGGAAAGGTCCTTACATCTCCCATGGGGTGGGGCAGCGGTCTTTCGGGATCAGAAAGCATGTCAGATAGATGTGTCAGAAAGTTTGCCAGAAGATATGCCAGATAGAATGTTTGATAGGATGCCAGAAGTTTTGTTGAATAGAAAGCTCGAAAGAACATCATAAGATACTGCAGATGAACTGTCAGAACATTTGTCAGCAGACATGCAAGTTAGAAAACCAGAAGAGATGCGAGATAGAATGACAGAACATTGTTCAGGTAGAACATCAAAACACACTCCAGATACAATGCAAGAAACACTGTCAGAACATGTTTGGGACTAGCAAGTTGTGATAGAGATCACTCACTCGAAGCAAAGTATTTTTTTTGGGTGGTTCACATTTTCGCTGTAGGACTCTTGTCACATGTAATCAGCGATTAATACTGATCACTATAGCAAGTATGGGGATGCGTGTTCCAACGCCCTTGTGGCAATTCAAGATTTCAGTACTGCAATCAGAGATGTTCGGAGATCCATATTGGATCATAGATCCCTAGATATTTGGCGGTCAATCACCCGTTGTGTTTTTCATATATGCATGCCATCCCCAGCAAAGAACACATCATAACTGCAGGTGGGCACGCTAGCATCAGCCCAGGATGTTGTGAGCGCCATTTGCCCAGACGATGACCAGTGGTATCCAGGCACTGTTGAAAAGAAGAACGACGATGGCAGCTGGGCTAAGCCAGTGGGGTCGGTGGAGCATCGGTGAGTTTTTGCTTTGTGGTTTCGTCAGTGTAACAGTGCGGAGGATTTCACTGATATTGATATGATAGAACCATGGAGGGTACCTTAGGTTGATTATTCCAGGTATACAACCAACATATATAACCAACAGTCATGGGAGTGCAATTCCAACATTATGATTCGATTGGTGCTTTCAAGTTTTCTTTTTTCAGCCATACCCAGGGGATGATTTCATTGACTTGTACGCCTGGAATGGGTTGCAAGTGCACTATAGTGACTAAGTGTGGCTGATAGCCACCGATGAAGTACCGCTAACAACGGTGAATCATGTCCATGATGAAGTAGCCACCAATGAAATACCGCTAACAATGGTGAATCATGTCCATGATGAAGTAGCCACCAATGAAGTACAGTTAGCATAGGTGAATCATGTCCATGATGAAGTAGTACCGAAAATTGTAATCTTGAGAGTGTGCCGGATCTTGGCCCATTTCGTTTGGTGTTTGTCACTATGCCGAGGTGATCGTTATGAACTGTCAACAAGTGGGATGTCTTTTTTTGACACCACCAAGGTGTGGATATGTTTCGGGGCGCCGAAGATCCACATCTAGTTTTCAAACTATGTGATGTGTGATCCGGCCATGAAAAGAAACAAGCAGCAAATAAATGGTGAGGTGCAGGAGCCAAGAAAATCTGAAATATCTGAAATTCGCGGTGCGCTGATAGACTTTGGTGAATCCAGGTGGCCCTTATCTCATTTGCCAGTTTTGGCAAATGATGCAATGGGTCCCCTGGGAAATTGATGGGCAACGACTCCAGCATGCGGCAGGATTTTTTTTAGGTGCAAAAAGCAAAGTCCAGGGCAATGCAGACACCTTTTTGTTTCATGAGTCTTGAAGTTACCCCAAAGGGATGCGTATCGATTACCCAGCCGCACATGTGTTTGCATGGCATATTTTTGTTCGATCCGGCTATTGTTGGTCAGTGTTGCCTGTGACCAAAACAAACATGTCATCAACGCTTACCAATCAGCACTGTTGGTCATTTTGTTTGCCACTGTCAACCATTGTCATAGCTAATCAAGTATGTTTGATTTTGAACATGGTAAAACCAAAGTGGTCATCAACTCCATCCACGGTGAGTTGATGGTTACCATGGTTCACGGTTCCTCATGGTCAGTGAGGCGGATTCAGTAACCATCCAAAGGACATCATGAATATCCATTTTGGCCAATGGTTGATGATTAGTGGTAGGTCCATATTAATAAAGTATCCGTATCATTGATCTTCCGATCAACCGCTTGTGATTTGCCGTCAAATATGTTTATGAAGAGCTCGACCGGTTCTATATATACCATTAATGACTTATGAAACATTAAAGTTATAAGATACTCGATGGTTGATATACCATAGACAAATATCATTCAATTTATACCGTTAATGACTGTCCATGAGCAACAGATTGCCATCATTTTCCTGCCGCCAGAGGCACCTTCTGCATCAAGTGGGACGATCCCGAAGGCGGTCCTGAAACACACGACGTTTTTCGGCTGAGCCTGCTTCAGGACCTGTTCAGCACCAACCTTGGTGGTGTTGAGATCCAATGATCGATGGCTTTCTGTGAGAGTTTCTATATGTTAACCCATTGCTTGTATTTGTACTGGTTGCCAGCAATGGTTGGTTGGAACCATCAGTAATAGGGGGTTGGTTTAGACTGCTTGGTTCTTTAGATGACCAAGTAGCAGCATTGAAGCTCGAGTTTGGCCGGTAAATAAATCACCTGTGTTAGTCAATTCCAGGTTGACTTGGACACCACCATCACCACTTGTAGTGTCTAAGTGTTTGGAAACCAGCAAGGGTGAAGGATGTGGCCAAGGCACGAAACAAACATCATGGCAGTTGCACCGCGACTGCCGCGCATTCTGAATATGATATGTACGCAAGCATGTCACACGTTTCCACGTGGAAATCGTACCCTTATCCCTTGTCAGGTTGTGCACGACAATAGGTCAGATGGAAACCATCGCAAGGTTGGGTTAGATGGAAATGATGGAATCACATTAACATATCGCAACATTGATTTGGGCACATTTTTCCTTGCCATTGAACGTTCCCAAATTCAAACCGAAACTGTTGCCTACCCATGTGTGGAAAACTCTGGTCTCTGGTCCTCTTCAAGCCAATTGTTCAATCTTTCTGAGTGTAATTGCAATTGTGCTGATTCGGCATCATGATGCAATGCAACCCAACCGAAGCACTTGGGGCTTAAAAAGAACAAGCTCTTGATCCAGACTAGTCTGAATGATTGGTTACAGCTATGTTTCATGTTGAAACTGAGTGCCATCACTGCACGACACGGTGGGGGAACATGGGAGCGAACCACCCCTGGTTCGCTGGTGAAACCAGCTCGGCCCAGGTTGCAGTGGATGGCTGCTCAGCTGTACAACTGGCCTTGCGCAGGGTCATACTTAGGAGATGTACAAAATTTGGAAAGGCGCGCACATACCATGCACATGCAGACGTATTTGTTTATTGTCAAGTTCTGTAGGTGTCTAATATATATCTCTAATATTAAAATATTTATTGATCATTTTTTGCTTGAATATTTTGCATAGATTATATCTGTCTAGGCTGCTGAAGACGTGTGGCCCAGCTGCGGGCCGAAATATCCGGGACAAGACGTAGATGCAGTTGTGTGTGTGTGGTTGGGGCGTATGCCTTAGCAAGTGAACATCTCAGGGCTTCGCAATAGTGCAAATGCAACTAGTCATAATACCACAATACATACAACTACTTTTTTACATAGTTACATGCATTTCATTCCAGTCCATTGCATTACATTCCATTTAGTCCATTGCATTAATTACATTCCATTCTATTACATTACACTAACCTATTTTTACATACATACATACATACATACATACATACATACATACATACATACA